>PVLD010015420.1:0-48591 GCA_004027595.1 Dinomys branickii | reverse complement strand
TGTGTAAGACTGCTCCCCCACCCTCCCAGGGTTCCCTGCAGGTATAGGGATGGATCTTCTCCCCCACTCGGTGATCTGGTCGCGAGCGCCGATATCTCACCAGTTATTGGAGTCCCTGCAGGCATGAAGGTTCCAAGGTGCCAGTCTATCCTTTGGGGCTTTCTGCGCGGCTCGCCCGATGCGCACGAAACGTGAGACCACTGGGCGTTGCCGCCGCCAGAGAGCTGATCAGTCGCCGGAGAGCTGCGCCTAGTTGGGGGGCGGGAGCGATCGAGCCGTCTGTACTCTCGGGGCGCTAGGACCCAGCAAATCCCTTCCTCCACTTCCGACGTCGTCTGCGGCCCTCCGCGCGGCTCGCCCGACACGCGCGAAACGTGGGACTGCCGGGCGTCTCCGCCGCCAACAAGCTAATCTCCGTCGTGAGTCGCCGGGGGGCTGTGCCGGCTCAGGAGGTGGGAAGGATCGAGCCGTCCGCGCTCTCAGGGCGCTAGGACCCAGCAAATCTTTCTCCCTGCTTCCGGCGGCGTTTGGGGCTCCCCGCGCGGCTCGCCCGACACGCGCGAAATGTGGGACCGCCAGGCGTCTCCGCCGCCAACAAGCCAATCTCTGTCGGGAGTCGCCGGGGGGCTGCGCCGGCTCGGGAGGCGGGAGGGATCGAGCCGTTCCGCAGGAAAGGTTTCACAACAAAATCATCACTTCCTTTTGCAAGTAAGTAGAAAACATAGAACACACACACACACACACACACACACACACACACACACACAAAGGACAAGCAGAAGGAAGGGAATGGGGGCATAAATCAATGAAATTGAACATACAATATAATCATTTATTCATCTTTTGGCTAAGATCCAGTATAAAAATAGAATGAGTAAAAAATACTGATGCAACAAGAAAATCTGTTGCTTAAAAATCAATGAAATTGACAAACTCTGGCAAGCTTGACAAAGAAAGAGTGGCGCACCAGCGTAAGGAAGAGAATGCAGGGCAGTGCTGCAGGTCGTTTAGCCATTTAAAGAACAATAACAGAATGTGATGAACAACTTTATACTCATAAATTCAACAGTTTAGAGAAAACAAAGGTCTTCAAAAAACAACCTATGAAAACCCAGCCAAGATGAAACAGACAATCTGAATAGCCTGATAAGCATTCTGAATTTCCTTTTATAATGAAATGCTGTGAAAAAGAAATCCCCAAGTTTAGGTAATTTTCCTGGAGTATTTTACAAGCTATTGAAGGCATTAACATCAATTTTACAACACTTCTATAAAATAAACAGAAAGACACCCTCTCCCAGTCATTTTATAGGACCATTATTATATACATACCAAGATCAGACAAAAATAAAACTATAGATCAGTCTCTCAAGAATTTAGATTCAAAACTTAACATAATTTAGAAGATTAAATCTATCAATATATAAGATAATTATATGCAACAACTAAATGAGATTTATTACATGTATGGGATAGTTGGATATTTAAACATCAATCAATATAATTCACTGTATCAACAGGTTAAGCAATTAAAAATCACATTATCCTATCAATTGACACAAAAAAGCACTTGACAAAATCTGACTCCCTATTCATAATTTTAAAATCAACAAAAATCTTTCAACAAACCAGTAATAAGGTAAAACTCTGTAACTAGATTTTTGAGAAGCATTTACAAAACACCTACAGCTAGCCTCATATTTGGGAAAAGATTAATTTCTGTATAATTGATAACATATTTAATGAACTACTAAAAGTTAAAATCAGTGCAATAATTTAAAAAAACACCATTGAAAGATAATCAGATTAGAAAAGTTAGTTAAAAAGTCCTTAATTACAATGGACATATTCCTTATAATAGCATATCCCAAGAAGTCCACCAAAAAGTCTCTCATAAGACTAACAACTAAATTCAGTAAGGTTTAAGATAGAAAATTAATATACGCTGTAAGTGCCTGTCCCTGTTCTCCATACAGTCACTCCTGGTAAAGCTGTTCACTAGCTCCCTCTCTAAATTTACCTATATGTTAAATACGAATTCTATTGAAATTTCAGCATAGTTTGGGGTAGATACATACAAGTTTCTTTTAAAAGTTATATGAAAAATTGTTAGTCTTAAGAAACAGGAGCACTGAAAAACATAAAATGAAAGAAATCTTTGTACCTAGTGTTAAGGCTGACTATGAATGATCAAGACAGTTGGACATTTGAATGGAAACAGACACATTGATTCATATTTCAGGATAGAGAACCCAGAAACAACCCTCCACAAATATGTCTTACTCACTTCTCATAAAGGTGCAAAAGCAGTCAGTGGAGAAAAGCTGATCTTCGAGGAGTAGTGCTATGGTAACTGGATGTTTAAGGTCTCCCTAACATGAATACTGACCTATATTTTAAGTCTTTTAAAAATATTAAAACATGTACAGATACCAACTTCCCACAAGAAATGTAAATGCACACGTATACTAATGAACTAAAATTTAAAAAAAAACTTTAAAATGGACATAAAAAATTAACATAAATACAGTGCAGACTCAAATGTTAAAATGTGAAACTATAACACTTTAGAAAAAATGTAACATTTTTGTGATTGAGGAATAAACAAAAAATTCTTAGGTGTGACACCAAAATTAATATTTATAAAAGAAAGATTTGATAAGTTGGATTTCATAAATATTAATGTTACTTTAGAAATAGCCTTATAGAATGAATAAGCAAGCTACACACTGAGACAATGTATTCACAAACCGTGTGACCCACAGGATTAGCATTTAGAATATATAAAGAACTTAGTAGTTTGGAATAAAACAATGATTGTTAGATTCTTATCACTTTGTCTGAAATTCTGTGTTGTTTGTATTGTTTTTATGTTGGTTAGTTTATGTCTGTGTGTTTGTTAGTATGTCTTTATCTTTAAAAATAAAATTTAAAAATTATAAATGGGCAAAAATCATGAGCATAGATTTAGTAAAGTGAGCACAGAGGTGTCAAACGAACATGTAAAAAGTGTCAACATCATTTTCTGCTAGAGAAATGCAAATCAAAGCATAAGTCAGTCTGCACAGTTAAAACAATAAATAGATACAGGATTTTTTTTTTTTTTTTTTGGTGCCAGCAATCAAACTCATGACCCTATGCTTGCCAGGCAGAGACTGCACTGCTGAGCTACATCCCAGGCCCACTGTTGCACAATCAGATGGTGAGAAAGAAGAGAAACTAGATCACTCAACTGTTGTTAACAGGAACATAAAATTCTACAGAACAGGCATTCTGCAAAACAGTCAGTGATTTCTTCTAAAACTAAACATTTCTACCATATGACCCACTAATTTTATTCTTGAGCATTTATCTAAAAGAAATGATAATTTATGTTCACAGAAAAATCTACACATGAGTATTTATAGCAGCTTAATTTAAATTATCCAGAAATGGGAAAAAAGTCAGTTCTTCAGTGGATTAATGTTTATACAAATTGTAGTACATTTAGAACATGGAATACTAGTCAGTAATGAAAATGTATGAACTACTTACTTAGATAAATGAATCTGTAGGGAATTAGCCGGAGTGAAAAACTCAAGTGCAAAATATTTCGTACGGCATGATTCTAGTTATATTACATCAGCATGACAAGATTACAGATATGGGTAATGTATTAGTGATTTCAGGACTACAGTTGTGAAAATTGAGAGCAGCTATAAAGGGGTAACATGAGAGAGCTTCTCTGTGGTCCTCCTGATCTACATTTTGACTATATTAAAATCTTGATTATAATACTGTACTGGAGTTTTCCCCACTGGGGGAAATTGGGTAAAGAAAACATGGATATGTCTGTTTTATTTCTCTACAGTTGCTTACTGATCTAAAATTTTCTCAGATAAAATGTTTTGGTTGGAAAGAAAATTTTAATTAATTTCACATTTCTATCTAGTCACTATACAGAGCACACACTTCTTATGACTTCCTCAAAATTCTTTCATCTTTAATCCATAACTCTGAAGGTCCACTAACTCACTAAAACCACCCTCTTATCAGTGACTTTCATTTTGACAAAATCAGACTCAGAGCAGTACGTAGCCCACTGAGCGCTCTGCTTCACTAATGCTCATTCCTAGAGAAAATTTTATCTTTTGACTTTTTTATCATTACATTTTCCTTTACTTTGTGTATTCCTTTTAATGCACTTTTCTTTTACTTGGCTTTTCCAGTCTTAGCGTTCCGTGAACTCCACGCTCTTTGCCGTGATATTCGTGTTCTCTACACAATTCGAGAATAACTGCCTATCTTCTGGACTCCACCTACTATATCCAGGTTGATGCTTCTTAAATTCCTCCTTCTCATGAATCTGTCAGACATTTCCCTTCAGCTGTTCCTCTATATCTCACCTCCAACATGTCTCACTTTTAAGGCTTGAGTCCAGAAGTTCACTCAAAATCTTAAGTGGGACTGTTGCAGAGGTGGCTGGATCTAGAGTTTGTGCGCAATTTATGATGTACTGCTAGGATTAAGGATGTGTGATTACTAAATTAGTTCACTGATTCTTTCTGTGTAGCTCCTGGTGTGGACAATGGGAAGGCCCACCCTAGGTGTGAGTGCCATCCTCCCTGAGAGTGTGTAAGCTGGACAGAATATAAGAGGCAGAAAGAGGGCCGCTATCATCGCTTGCTACTCGCTGCTTTGGCTGCCTTCCACCTTGCCTTCCACCTTCCACCCGTGATCTGGTTTTTCTCCTCCGTGATGCCCATGTGCCACGCCACCCTGCCTTGGAGCCAACCCGTTTTGTAATGAAACTTCTACAATGAATCAAAATAAACCTTTCCTCCTCTAACTTTGGATGTGGGGTATTTTGCCCCACAAATGAGAAAAGTGACTAAAACCCTCACCTCATACTGTCCTCCACTTTGTTAGAATCCAACCTCTGACATTCTCAAACTCAGTCATTTCTGGCTCATTTAGGTTCTACACAGAAGAGACTCCTCCCATCTTCCTATCTTTTTTTTTTTTTTTTGTCTTTTTGAGGCTGGGTCTCTCTATGCAGTTCAGGCTGGCCTTGAGCTCGCTTTGTAGCTCAGGGTGGTCTCGAACTCACGATGATTCTCCTGCCTTAGCCTCTCAAATGCTGGGATTACAGGCGTGTGCTATTACGCCTGGCTTCTACCATGCTTTAGACATGTTATAACTCTCTGGATCTCTGGATTCCATTTTTGCCTTTCATTTACCACAGTTGCTGCCTTTTTTCCAGCTCTCAGTTTTCCAGTGCGTGTATCATGCAGCGATCTCTCACAGGAAGCCTCTCCGAAGCAAATTTGGTTTTCTGAATTATCGTCCAATGGTTACACAGAAACACAAACTTTACCATATTAAACAATTCAATGTTTTCATAGTATTTCCAGATAAATTTCGTATTTCTTGACTCCTTATCCAAACCCTGCTCTAATCTATCTCTTGGCGTCTTTCCTAATTTCTACGCCCAGCATTTGTTCCCTCTCTATACTTGAGTGATACAGTGATTTAGTACATCGTTTTTACCTACAAGTTTTTATGGTCTTTTTTCTCCTTACCCTGTAATAATTTCATTATTCATTTAGAAACTTCCATTCATTCTGCAGTAAGTTCAGATATCATTTTTCTAAAGAATATTCCTGGTCTATTAGATAGCCTTCTTCAGTTCCCCATTGTATCTAATCTCCTAGTATATTACAATAAACTGGTATCACCATTTTGCTTATCTGACATCAGCACACACAGATACACATAAGCATGCACATACATGTGTATCCATAGAGAGAGAAAGAACTCTATCTACTTGAAAATCTATATGATTTTTCTCAATGAATGATAGCTAAATATAGCACATCACATGATTTTTTAAAATAAAGATTAACAGTATTTGTAAGAAACAAGGAAGAACTCTACCTCAAAGTTTGGTCTGCATACATGTTTCATTTTGTTTATTATAAATTTAAGACAAGTATCTTATTATACTGTAATAAAACATGCAATTTTTTACAGATCTCACGTAAACTGAAAGTTAAGCATGTTATTTTGCAAAAGTTTTTTACATTTAAATGATTTATCCATATAATTAATTATGAGTTCATGTTTTACATATCCACTAAAGCATATAATGGGAGAAAATGTCAATTATCTAGGAAGTACTAATGTTTTATTTCACTAATAAATTTTGATGCAAGAGAAATATATACATTCATACAAATATCTCAGAAAATGTTGCTAATTATTTAAAACATAAAAATAAAAATAAATTTGTAATGATTTCTTAAAGAAGAAAAGTATTCTCATGTTTATTTTAAGAAATTATCCATGTTCTGGTAATTTCATTAAATTATGTTATTATTTCTAATATTTATTCTGAATAAACATAACTGTGTTTCAATTGTTGGCATACATGAGGCAAGTTATTTTGGGATATTAGAGTTAAATAAAAACCTTAATTCTAATGTTTATATAACTGCAATAATAGCATGATAAACAAAGTATAAGTAAAAGAAAAAAATTAAAACAGACAAATTTTATAGAGTCCCACCCAAGGTTATGCAATAATACAAAAATATATTAGTGCCAAAGAAGAGTGGAAATAAACTAAGGATGTAGGGTAATAAACGCTGACTCAATTTTACGGGGCTTACACCATACCAAGTCAAATCATTTTCATTCACTTCGCCAGACTTCTTAATACCAAATCATAGTTTTAAGAATGTAAAAGACAAATTTAACATTTAGCCATGCATTTAATTTTCTATTCATGAGTATAACATCTGCATTTGCAAGTTTAGGTAAAAAGCGAGAAATAAGCATATAAGAAAAGAAAATGAGTACAAGAATTAGTGAGAAGTTTTGAAAAAAAGCTTAATTATGGAGCCCTGCTGAAGTTGCTGTGGTTCTAGATATTCAAATATTTTTTAATGAGTAATAGTGCCGCTGATCCTTAGTTTCTTTTTCTCTTTTTTCTGGCTTCCCCTAGCCCTGTGTAATGCACATTATTAAAACCACCATTGTGATTCATTAAATACTTGTCTTTTTGAGACAGGGTCTCATTATGCAGTTCAGACTGAGCTTGAGGCCCAGGCAGGCCTCAAACTCACGACAATACTCCTGCCTCAGCCTCCCTAGTGCTAGGATTACAGGTGTGCGCCCGGTTTTCATATACTTTTTAAAAATATATTTTGCTGTATTGACACATCTCCTTCTGTTATGGCTGTTTTGAAGAATGTATTTGGATTCAGTGAACAATAGCAAAGTGGCTAGTGGTAGGGAAAATCCGAGTTATTGTACTTACAAGAAGGTTCACATTTGTTTTCTTCCTCAAGTTCTCCACCTTACAGTTTTAGATGACTTTTGAAAATGTCAAATAGGTGATGGGAGCAGGCCAGTTATCAATGAATTGCCAATATTTTAAAGTGAGAGAATAGTAAAATCTTTTGATTTGAAGGCATTTGTAAGTAGAAAAGATTGTAATTGGTTTTTTATTTTAATAATTATAAAAGCTAACAAAAGAACAATGAAGACAAAATCAGAACAACACAAAAACAACAAAAATGATACATGACCTCAAAACAAAATGATAGCAATTAAAAATGGTTGCTACATTACATACTGTTATCTTCAACAGAGTTGCTCAGTCCACCAGACATAAGAACGTAAGATTCATCAAACAATCAAAGACAGTAACATTAATAAAACAACATTGGAAATGATGCAGAGTTTCACCATACAAGATGGTAGGAGTTCAACAATGGTTCTTATACTGCATATTGTTGTTTCCAGATCAGTCATTCTGATTACCAAATTCAAGCATGCAAAATTGATCAAAGAAAAAGAAAATTTTAAACATTGGCTGTTCCTTTCAATAAACCACAGACATCTGCAATACACCTATACCAGCCATCCTTATATGCACAAATAAATTTTGTTTTTTATCAAAAAAATAACAAAAACAAATACATAAATAAAACAACATAGAGAACAATAAAAATGATACAGAATTTCAAAGCATGGTGATAGGGTATAAGCAATGGACTGAGATTCCATCTCACCCCTGAAAGAATGGCTATTATCAAGAAATCCACCCATTACAAATGCTGGAGGGGCTATGGGGATAAAGCAATCTTTCTCTACTGTTGGTAGGAGTGTACACTGGTGTATCCACTGTGTAAATCAGTCTGGAGATTCCTTAGCAAACTAGAATTAGAGGTCCCATTCAACCCAGGTGTACCCCTCCTTTCTATTTTTCCAGAAAAACTGAAAACATCATATCAAAGCGACGCATGTGCACCCACGTTTATAGCAGTGCAATTTGTAATAGCTAAATTTTGGAAACAACACAAATGCCCATCAGCTGAGGAATGAATAAAAAAAGATTTGGTATTCTTATACAATGGGATATTACTCAGCAATAAAGAAAGATAAACTAGAGGTTTTTATAGGTAAATGGATGCAACTAGAGACCATGCTCATTAGTGAAATAAATCAGATTTACATTTGTAAACACTATATTTCCTCCCTACTATAAGAACATGAAAGAGTAAATGAAATCTGAAAGGTACAATAGGTATTGTGAAAGGGAAAAGAAACTGCTCACATACGAAGGAGCAGTAGGAATGAAGGAGGGGAGAGGAAAAAGAAAGAAGAGGAAAACAATATGCATATGTGTACACACAATAGCTGGGAAAATTGTACTACTAATATCTGTTGGTTTATTGAAAGGAACTGTTAATGTGTAATTGTTTCACCCAACTTGCATGCCGATGTCTGGTTATATGTGCAAACTTTTTGAAGATGAAATGATGTCATTGGTTTTAAATAAGTAAGGTTTGAATGCAAAAGTATAAACAATTACCTTCTCTTCACTACTGAGTTACACAAAGGGTGATAAAAATACAGTGAATATTTAAATTTAAAAATCTATTACAGTAAAATATACATTCCCATTATCTCCCTTAGAATATTCCTCACTTTGAGTACCTTTATCTTCTCATTCTTGCCCATTTCTGAAGATGTTCTGGAAGACTTCTTTCATTTCTTCATGAAGTGTGAACAAAAACACAGTGCAAGATGCTGCAAAGTTCCATCCAACTCAAAGACAGGCTTATAAAAGCACGGTGCAGTGTGTGCCCTCATTTACCTTATTTGCCAGGTTACATGGTTGTATCTAGATACCCCCAAAGCCTCAGGTTGTCATAGGTTGGTGGCTGTATCTAGACAGTATGATACTGGGATTAGGTGTGTGTGATTAATAAATTAGTCCACTAATTGGTTTGGCATAGTTTTGCCAGGATTAAGTGGTACCCCAACCTGTTTCTGAGTACTAAGCATCCCAAGGGCATGCAACCTCAAAAAATATAAGGGCCATCAAAAGCCCTGGGGTGGTCACTTGTCACTTGTAGCTTACCACCTCTGCCTTCTCTCTTCCATGAACTGTTTTTCTTCTGCAATGCCCCTCTGCCATGTCATCCTGCCTTGGAGTCAGCCAACTATAAACTGAAACCTCTACAAAGTATGAGCCAAATAATGGTTTTATCCTTTAACTTTGGGTACCATGTATTTTGTCTCAGCAATGAGAAAAGTAACTAAGACACTGGGTATGGCCCCTGTATCCCTTTCTTCCCCAAATTCAAGATGATCATGAAAGGTAAATGTTTTGAAGCAATTGCAGATGTTGAAGTAGGCATAGCAGCATAAATAAAGACATTTGAAAGGGAGGACTTCCTAAACCGTTTCAGAAAATGGTAAGAAAAATATTCCAAGAGTGTTCAAAGTGAGAGGGAATATTTTGAGGGGGATTAACAGGAACGTGTCTTTTATTTGAATAAATTAAATAAATAAGCACACAACATTTTTTATTATATCTCTCAAATTGGGCCAAGAAATGTACTACTGTGAGAATACATACAAATACACAATAAGCACTACAACCAATACTTGATCCCCATAGAATAACTGATACGAAGCAGATGGAACTTTTGTACCTCACAGATAACTTTCCAGAAAGTGTTGCTTTTTAAAATATATCCCAACCATATTCTGTACTTTCAAAATTTTTAGACTAATGAATTGACCTTGGAACAGTGCCTTTCAAACTGCATTAATTCAGAGGGCACTAAATAGGTCTTTAATGCACAAATATTTTATTTGCTCAGGAATAAATGACAAAACAACCATAATAACAATGAATTTAAACAAAAATAAAAAATAATCATTGAAACAGATATTAATATTTCATAGAAAAAAAATTTTGGTTGTATAAATACATGCTTTTGAAGTACAGGGATTGAACCTTGACAGGTATTACACTAAGATACATGCCTAGCCCTTTCTATTTCTATTTCAGTTTTGAGACAAAGTGTCACTGAATTGTCCAGGCTGTGTTCAAATTGATAATCCTCCTGCCCAAGTCTTCTAGCTAGCTGAGATTACAGGTATGCACAACCACATCTGGCAATATAAATAAAGTTTGTAACAGAAAAATTAGATGAGCACTGTGTCACTTGTCTGAAATCCCAGGTACTTCAGAATTTTGAAGCGAGAGGATTGAAAGTCTATCTTGGTCTTGGCAATTTAGGGATAGTGACATCATAACTCAGAATAGTAAGTAAAAAGTTTGGAAAATGTAGTTCAAAACTAGAATATTTGTCTAGCATAGGTTTAATCCATAAACTGCTTCAAAAATGTAATTTCAAAGAAAATCACATTTACTATAATTTATCACAGATTAGAGAGAATTAAAAAGATCAGTATTCATAGAAAAAAGAAAATTATGAAATAACTAATATCTCACCCATAAAGAAAAAGAAAACAAAAAAGGAAGAAAGAAAGGAACCAGAACAACATGATTTTACAGAGGAATATTTTGTAGAATATATAATCCAAATGATAATAAAATTATACCTTAATATAGGAAAAAGGAAAGTTTCACATCCTTTATATGCAACAAGAATAACGTGGACTTAAAATCCTGGCAAATATTGCATGAAAAGGATGACCACACACCAAAGGTAGTCATGATTAGTGTAGTAAAAGTTCATGTACAATATCAACAAGCAGTTTCTGTATGAGATGCTATTGATTTTGGGGTGTAGACTTCGTATCCAGCTACACTGCTGAACTTGTCAATTACTTCAAGAAGTCTTCTTGTGGAGTTTTTGGGTCTTCCATGTAAAGTATCACATCATCTGCAAATAGTGATAGTTTTACTTCTTCCTTTCCTATCCTTATTCCTTTTGTTTCTCTCTCTTGTCTAATTGCTCTGGCTAATGCTTCCAGAACTATGTTGAACAGGAGTGGTGACAGCGGACATCCTTGTCTTATTCCTGATTTTAAAGTAAAAGCTTTCAGTTTTGTCCATTTAGTATGATATTGGCTGTTGGTTTGTCATAGATGGCTTTGATCAGATTGAGGTAAAGACAATTTATTCCTAATTTCTATAGAGTTTTATCATGAATGCATGTTGGATTTTGTCAAAAGCTTTTTCTGCATCAGTTGTGATGATTATATGTTTTTTTGCTTGTCTCTATTGATATGGTGTATAACATTAATTGATTTGCAAATATTGAACCATCCCTGCACTCCTGGAATGAATCCAACCTGGTCGTGGTGTACAATTTTCTTGATGATTTGCTGCATTCTATTTGCTAGTATTTTATTGAGTATCTTTGCATCTGTATTCATTAGATTGATTGGTCTGTAGCACTCTTTCTTGGTTGGGTCTTTCTCTGGTTTGGATATCAGTATAATACTTGCCTCCAAAAATCAGTTAGGGAGAATTGCTTCCTTTTCAATTTCATTGAAGAGTTTGAGGAGTGTTGGTATTAAATCTTCTCTGAATATCTTGTAAAATTTTGCTGCAAATCCATCAGGGCCTGGGATTTAGGGTTAGGATTAGACAAACTGAGAGAGAAATTAAGGAAACCATATCTTTCACAATAGCATCCAAGAAATTGAAATATTTAAGAATCAATCTAACAAAAGAAGTAAAAGATCTATTCAATGAAAACTACAGTACTCTGAAAAACAAGATTGAAGAGAATTTCAATAAATGGAAGAACATTCCTTGCTTGTGGATAGGAAGAAGCAACATTGTGAAAATGGCCATACTACCAAAATTGTTGTACAGATTCAATGCAATTCCCATTAAACTATGCTTAGCACACCTCACAGATCTAGAGCAAACATTCCTTAAATTCATCTGGAAACAAAAGAGAGACAGAATAGCAAAAGCAATCCTGGACAACCAGGACAAGTCAGGTGGAATTACAATCCCTGACCTGAAATTGTACTGCAAACCTATGGTAAGAAAATCATCATGGTACTGGCTAAAAAACAGACCAGAAGTTCAGTGGAACAGACTGGAAGACACAAACACAACCATAAAAACACTCAGCCACCTAACCTTTGATAGAGGGGCCAAACAAACTCAGTGGAAGAACAATAGCCTCTTTAATTAATAGTGCTGGAAAAATTGATGTGCCACTTGCCAAAGACTGAAAATAGACCCAAGTCTATCACCATGCACCAAACTCAAGTCAAAATGGACCGCAGATCTCAATATTAAAATGGAAACATTAAATCTATTAGAAGAGAAAGTAGGTAAAAACCTTGGAGACATAGGGGTTATGCAGAGCGTTCATGAACAAAATCCAAACTGCCCAGGAAATACTTCGAAGAACTTGGATCTTATCCTATAGAAAAGTTTCTACACATCTAAAGAAATAATAAGCAGAGTGAAAAGAAAACCCACAAGTTGGGAAAATATTTTAGCTGACTGTGCCTTCAACAAAGGTCTTCTATCTAGAACATATAAAGAAGTAAAAAACAACAGCCCCTCCAAACTCAAAGACACAATCCAAAAATGGGCAACTGAGATGAATATACACTTCTCAGGTAAAGAAATACAAATGGAAAATAAATACATGAAAAAATGTTCATCATTAGTCATTCAAGAAATGCAAATTAAAACAACAATGAGATTTGACCTCACCCCAGTAAGAATGGCTACCATTAAGAACTCAACCAATAATAGATAGTGACCAGGTAAGCAGCAGAGAAAGATCCCCCTGGAGAATTGACAACCAGACACTGAAATACAGCAACATGAGAAAGACAAGAAGGAGAGAAATGGGTGCCCTGCCTAGTACCCTGGACCCAGGAAAGATCTGAAATGGAAATTGAAACTCTCAGAAATAGCGAACAAGACCTCCCCTGGAGAAAAGGCTCAGAGGGCCGCCATGGCGCAGTTAGAGGAAGAAGACACAGAAAAGGAAGGAGCCATCGCTCCATACACACCCTCAGCCCGCTCCCTCATTCCAGCACTCACAGCTTCAGCCTTAGAGGCCCCTACTCACGGAAGCATCCTCAATCAGCCAGGGGAGAGCGTAGTCCTGAGAGCTGGTTCAAAATTGGAGAAGAGAAAGTGCATCTGGAAAAGGAAGCCGTGGCGGTCAGAAGGAGTGGTCAAATCCAGTGTGAGAATGGGAGGTCATAAAGGCAGAATCCCCCTACTCTGCTGAAATCTTTCTAATCAGTGCCCTGAGGCAGGCCAGAGTCAAGGCAACCTGTGAGCAGCCTACCACACCCAGCTCTACGCCTGTCCCGAGGATATGGCCTCAGACCTCTCCACTGTGTGAGCAAATACCAGAAAAGAGTAGCAGAAAGCAGTGGAAGTGAACTCAGGAGCCCAGTAATTCCCAGGGATCCAGTCAAAAAACAAAAGGGAGCTGGAGCACAACAGAAAGAGTGAGCTGCAGATGGAGTCAGGCTACATGGCCCCACGCCCTTCTCACTGCAGTACCAAGCAGGAAGTATGAGCTGAGTTACCCAGATTCAGCTCCCACCCTGAACTCCCTCTCTGAGCACTGTGAGTCCTGGTGGCCCGAGCAGGCACCATGTGATCCTGACAACAATGGGCTGAGTCAACGGACTTCAGGATTCACCTTAAACTACTAACATGAGCACCAAGAGAGACTCCACACTGGTTGCACATACGAAAAATGTATGAACCCATAGCATCAAACTACATGAAAAGCAGCAGTCCTGGAGCCTGAGAGACAACAACATACTCTACACAGCAGACCCGAGAAAATCATCCAATTCTTTCCAAGAACTAATAACTAAAGAACTAATAACTAAACTTAGTACATACCATGGACTACCATGGTGAGCACAGGAGACCTCATGCCAATTGTGCCCAGCATCGTAAGTGCACCCAATGCCCAACAAGACTGAGTGGTGGGATGAAGCAAAGACATGGAACTAGGGTGTAGACTCACCTCTCTAGCTGGGAGGGGATAGTCTCCAAAGACACTAATGGCCTATGAGAGGATACCAGGCACTTAGGCAGGGAGCTCGGAGGCCTGAGGGGGGAGGGGCCTCCCTTCAGGTTGTATGAGAGCCCTGAGGACCTAGACTGGGCCTCCTAGAGAGCAGTGTTGGGACAGAGTCCTGGAGTCCACAGGGATGACCCCTCAGACTTGGATTGGTCAGGGGGTGCCCACCGGGGCATATCTGGCACTCTGTGTGGCCCCCAGGGTGTGCCAGGAGCTCTGCCTAGCCCCCAGAGTGTACCAGGCACTCCACCCCACTCCCAGAGCTCCACCCAGCCCCCAGGACATGCCAGGAGCTCCACCCTACCTCCAGGATGTGCCAGTCACTTTGCCTGGCCCAATAGGTGTGCCAGGCACTCTGCCCAGATCCCAGAGCCCCACTCAGCCCCCAGGGCATGCCAGGCAGTCTGCCCAGCCCCCGGGGTGTGCCAGGCCTTCGACCAGCTTCTGGAGCTCTGAGCATGCCAGGCACTCTGCCCCGCCCCCAGACCTCCACTTGGCCCCCAGGTCGTGCCAGGCCTCCGCTCCACCCCCGGAACACTGCCCGGCCACCAGGGCATGCCAGGTGCTTAGCCTGGCCCCCAGGAAGACCCTGAAGACTCGCCTGAGCCTATAGATGTGGACACATTGACAGAATCTGGCAGTTCGCTGTGTAACCCCGCCTGCCCAGCTGGACACCCGACGGCTGTGAGGGCTTGCCAGAGGGTGCTTCTCCACTTCCTGCCATAGCAATTTGTGTACACCCATGTAATATACAGCATATTTAGAAGCAGCCATGTGTCTGCCCAAAGTAAGAGCATGAGGGAGTAAATAAACCTAAAGTGCAGTTATTACCAGGGGGAAGACCCCTGACAGGGTGGTAGAACAACGGAGGTGAAGTGGAGAAAATTGATCAATTGAACAAGCCATTGTCTATATAACTAAGTAATAAAAGTGAAGATAACATTCTGTAATCCAGCATCCAGTGGTAACCCCCTACTGTTTTCTCTCTAACTTGGTATTTCCTTTATTGTTTTTGTGCTAACAAATGCAAGGACAACACTATGTAATACAGTATCCAGTGATGGCTCCCTATTGTCTCCTCTGTAATTCTGTACTTACTTTATTGATTTTCTTATAACAAATACAAAGATAACATTGTGTTACACAGCATCCAGTGCCAATTCCCTACTATCTTCTCTATAAAAAAAGAACTCAACCAATAACAATTGCTGGCAAGACTGTGGAGAAATAGAAATTCTTCAGCACTGCTGGTGAGAAATGCAGACTGGTGAAACCACTGTGGAAATAATTTGGAGATTCCTCAGCAAACTAGGCCAAGGTCCCATTCAATCCAGCTATTCCCCTTCTGGGGTATTTTCCCAGAAGATCTGACCTCATATTACAGCAATATATGTGCACCCATGTTCACAGCTGCACAATTTATATTGTGGAAGCAACCCAAATGTCCATCCACTGAGGACTGGATAAAAAAAAATGTGGTACTTTTATATATTACTCAGCTATGAAGAAAGATAAACTTGGAAGCTTTTATAGGTAAATGGTCACAACTAGAGACCCTACTCAAGCGAAATAAACAAGAATTCCATGGGTAATCAACATATTGTTTCACTAGTGCAAGAATCTGAAAGAGTGAATAAAAACTAGAAGGTATGATAAACGTTTTAAAATGAAAGGAAAATGCTCAAAAGTAAGGGGAAATTGGGGTGTGGGAAAGGAGAAGGGAAAGAAGGGGAGATTATGTATGTACGTGTATACAGGATAGTTAACAGTTGTACTGCTGTCTTGTATTGCTTTCCTGAAAGGAACAGTTAAAGATTACTGTTTTGATCATATTGCGTGTCTCTATTTGTTTTCCTGAAAAACCACTTTGAAGATATCAATTAACAAAACATTGTTAATTTCGTACTACTTTGTCTGTAACTCTGTATTGTTTGTATTGTTCTTGTGCAATTTTATAAATGGATGTCTGTTTGTTAATATATTTTTTCCTTTATTCTTAAAATAAAATTTTAAAATATCTATGGGGAAAAATATCAACAAGGAAGAGTGTGAAATTCATTCCAAAAATTCAAAGATGATTATATGAGAAAATCAGTAACAAAATGCACTGCTTTAAATGCTTTAAGTTTTCTTAGAATAATTGCTAATACCTCAACTGGAGAAAGAAACTACAAGGTGAAATAATATTTCTTCTTGCCTACAGCCCTTCCAGCACTTGTTACTGATTTATTTCTAAATGACAGATATTCTTTCTGGAGTGGGATGGAATTTCAGTGTTGTTTTCATTTGCATGTCTTAAATGACCAGTGATGTTGAACAGTGTTTCATATATTTGTTTGCCATTTGTAATTTTTATCTGAGAAATGTGTATTCATCTCAGATATCCATTTTTGATTGGGTCTTTGAATTTAGGGACTCTACTTTTTTAATTTTTTTAAAAAAATTTATTATAAATTATTTGCTATTTTTTTGTCCTGAGTTTTATCCCCAGTTCCGCAAAAAAACAAAACAAAACATTTTAGTCCTTTGCCTTGTCATGTTTGATGCTAGATGCAGTGTTCAGTCTCCCTCTTCTCTGGCATCTTAGCAAAGATCACTAGTTGTCCTAGTTTTCCTGGTGGTCAGGACTGCCCCTCAGCGTCTGCTGAGATGTGCTGCTTAGTCTGGAGTCTTCTGTTAGATAGTGAAGAGTACTTAGTTCCTCCATGTCTCAAACATGAACTGTGATGTTAGTTGATGGCAGACTATCTGATCCAGTATCCTCTTGCAGCTCAGGGCATGCATATGACTAAGAAGTGGGCTGCCCTGGTGGCACAATCACAGATCAGTCATCCTGTGATCCCAGGCAGGTTCAGGGTGTAAGCAGATCCCAGACACAAATTGCAAGGTCAACCATTTGTGAATTACCTGACTCCGTGTCTCCAGGCAGCTCAGGGTGTGCACAGGAGCCAGATATGTAAAAGCAAGTAAAGCCCTGATGCAAATCACGGTGATAGCAGTTTGTGCACTCCCTGCCCTAGTATCCCCAGCAGCCCAAGGCATGTGCAGGAAGGGCCCAATCACAAACCCCACTGTTAGCAGCTCCTGGGCCTTCTCAGTGAGGACCTCCTCTCTGCACCAGGCACACGGAGGGCAGAAACTCAGACTGTAATGGTAGTGGCATCACGAGTTGCCTGTTATACCCCCAGGAAGTAGATGGGAAGTACCTGGTTTTCTGGGCTTTCAAGTGAGAACCGTGGTGTCAGTGGGTCACAGGCCACCTGATTCTGTGTTTCCAGTCGGCTCAGCATGCACAAAGGAGCCAGACATGGGTTGCGCTGGCGGTGACCAGGGACTGCCCATGTCTGTGACCTCCAGAAAGTCAGGACACAAGTAAAGCCTAGCCACAAACTATGGTGATATCAGTTCATGCACCTCTGCCCTAGCACCTCTGGTGGCCCAAGGCATGTGCCGGGAGGGCCCAAATGCAAACTCCAGTATTAGCAGCTCCTGGGCCTTCTGAGTGAGGACCTCCTGTCTCTCAATTCTTTATAAGTTCTTAAAAGAACTTGTTTGTCTGAGGAACAATTAGATAAAATTTTTGCCAATGCGTGGGTTGACTTTTCACTCTGTTGGTGATTTCTTTTGATATGCAAAAGCTTTTTAAGAGGATGAGGTCCCAGTTCATTCTTTGCAATATTCCCCATGCAGTTTGGGTTTTGTTCATGAAATATCTACTCCTATGTCTTCAACAGTTCTACCTACTTTAGCTGCCAGTAGATTGTTTCTGTTTTAATATTTAGATCTTTGATCAACTTCTACTTTAGTTTAGTGCATGGGGACATACATAGGTCTAGTTTTAGTATTTAGCATATAAAGAGCCAGTTTTCACCATACCATTTATTAAAGAGGCTCTCTCTTCCAATGAACATGTTTGGCCACTTTGCCAATGACAAGGTGGATGAGTGTGTTTGGAATTGTACCTGTATCTTCTAATCTATCTCACTGAGGATTAGGTCTTTGTTTTTAATCAGTACCGTATCCATTTTGTTACAGTATCTTTGTAGTATAATTTCAAGTCAGGGATTGTAATGTCTCCTGCCTTGCCTTTGTTGCCCAGAATTGCTTTTGCTATTTTAGGTCTTTCTGGTTCTAAATGAATTTTAGGAATGTTTTCTCTAATTCTGTTAGGGATTGCATTAATTTTGTATCGCAGTTTGGGGATTATGGCCATTGTCACTATGTTGTTACTTCCTATCCATGAGCAAGTGATATCTTTCCATTTTTCTGATATCCTCTTTGATCTCATTTTTCAGACTACTGTAATTTTTAATGTGTAAGTCTTTTATTTCTTTTGTTAGATTGATTCTTAAGTGTTTCTTTTTTTTGGATGATATTCTGAAGGGTATGGTTTCCCTGATTTCTTGCTCAGTGAGTTTGTTGTTTGTGTATTGGAATGCTATTGATCTTTGAGTATTGACTTTATATCCAGCTATGCTACTGAATGTGTTTATTAAATCTAGAAGTGGAGTTTTTTAGGATCTTCTACATAGAGTATCATGTCATCCATGAATAATGATAATTTAACTTCTTTCTTTCCTATCCTTATTCATTTTATTTCTCTCTCTCATCTAATTGCTCTGGCTAATGTTTCCAGAGCTATACTGAATAGGAGAGGGGATACTGAATATCCTCATCTTGTACCTGATTTTAGAGTGAAACCTTTCATTTTTCCCCCATTTATAATGATGTTGGTTGTTGGCTTCTAATATACAGCTTTTATCGTTTTGAAGTAAAGACAATTTTTTCCAATTCTCTGTAGAGTTTTTATCATGAATGAGTGTTAAAGTTTGTCAAAAGCTCTTTCTGCTTCTATTGACATGAATATGTGGTTTTCTGTCTGTGGCTCTATTGATATAGTGTATTACATTTATTGATCTGCATATATTGAACCTTCCCTGGATGGATCCCATTTGGTCATGGTGTATAATCTTTTTGATTACTTGCTGAATTCTGTTTGCTAGTATCTGACTGAGGATTTTTGTATCTATTTTCATTAGGGAGATTGACCTATAGTTCCCTTTCTTGGTTGAGTCTTTATCTTGTTTTGATATCATAGTGATACTTGCCCTAGGAATGAGTTAGGGAGTATTGCTTCCTTTTTAATTTCATTAAAGATTTTGAGGAGTATTGGCATTAAATCTTTTCTATATTTCTTGTAAAATTCAAAGGTAAATCCACCATGACCTGGGCTTTTCTTTGTTGATAAGTTTTTAGTTAAATTTGTAATCTTATTAACTGATATTGGTTATGCAGAATTTTTATATCTTCTTGATCCAGCATTGGTGGTTCATACATACCAAGGATCTGTCTCTTTGTACTGTGTTTTCCATCTTATGGAGGTAAAGAGTTTTTGGTAGGTGTTGACAGTCTGAATTTCTACAATCTATAATAATGTCACCCTTTTCATTCCTCAAAGCATGAATCTGAGTCTTTCCTTTTTCTGATAAGGTTGATTAGGGATTTGTCAATTTTATTTATTCTTTCACATAACCAGCTCTTTCATTCATTAATTCTCTGTATTATTTTCTTAGTCTCAGTTGTGTTAATTTCAACTCTGACTTTTATAATTTCCTTCCCTCTTTGGGCTTTGGGCTTGACTTGCTCTTCCTTTTCTAGAAGGTTGAGGTCTAGCCTTAAGTTGTTTATTTTTGCTTGTTCTATTTTCCTGATGTATAAATTCAGCACTATAAATTTCCCCATGAGAACTGCTTTCATTGTGTCCCACAGGTCGCAGTAAGTTATATTTCCATTTTTGTATAATTGTAGATATTGTTTAACTTCTTTTTTATGTTATCTGCAACTCTTTGGTTGTTCAGAAAGTTGTTATTTAATTTCTATGTGCTTATGGAGCTTTTATGGTTTCTTCTGTCGATAACTTCCACTTTCATTGCACTATAGTCCAATAATATGCGTGGGATAATTTCAGTTCCTTTGCTTTTACTTAAGCATGTTCTGAGATCACCTATATTTTATGAAAAGAAAAATGTACCATTACAGTGAAAGAATATTGCATTTATCATCTTAAGTGAGCCTCAAACTTAACATCACCAATAATGAAGAAACTAATACTGGATTTTGCATGGAAGTACATATATTTGCCTATGTAGGATTTCTGTTATATCCTCTTCAGCTTCAGCTTCTGTTATATCCTCTTAGATAGATGAAAAATGAAGGAAGAAAGAAATACTCAGCTTTAAAATCGCCTTCCTTCAAGAATTGCACTGAGCTTCTCTTCAAAGGAAAACAAGTTCAAAATGAGAACATATGATTGGTATAAGAATTGGAAACTTGTATGGTGCCAGGGTGACCTTGAATGCCTCAGAGATTTAGCGTTGGAGCTGTTTGGTGGGAAGGTTAGTGCTTGGCTGCTGTAAGAGCTGACATTTCCACCTTGTGTGAACTCAGACTCACCCGACACTTGGAATTCTGCTCTTCTCAGTCATCGGCTGAGTCTTTTCAAAAAAGGATAAAACCTGAATCTTCCTGCTTCTGTAGAATGGAAGGAATCCTATGTTACCATGGATAGTTTAGGAAGACTGTTATAAAGTTTAAATGTGCTATCATATATAAAGTGCTAAGGATAGCACTTGAAACATAGAAGCTGAAAAAATTCTCTTTTCAATTTATTTTCTTTTTGGTACCAGGAATGGAACTCAGGACCTTGAGGAATTATCTTGCTTTGTTCCCCCTAAGATTACTCCAGGCAGAACTGAGTAAATAAAAGTATCTCTTTTGAGAAGTGAGCCATTTTAGAAAGAGAAATTTCTTATTAAGAAATGTTGTTGGAATTATCTTACAGCTTACTGTTGTATGTAAATTCATCTCTCCAACTCCTTTTCTTTTCCTGCTCCATGAATACTTAAAAAGAAAAGAAACATAGAGGGCCCCAAATACCAAGGACCACATGTGTTCTTGCTTGAATCGTCTCTTGTGGCTTTCTTCCCTGTGTTCCCATCGCATTTTGAATACATTCTAACTATATATATTCTAACTATACTCTAAGTGTTTATTCCCACTGTATTGTAATGACCTGTTTACATGTTGGTCATTGTGGTCTGTGAGCTTCTTAGGTTCAGGAAGCATGCCTGATTTGTGGGGTTTTTTTTTTTCCAGTTTAGTGTGACGTTACCCTGTAGTAAGTATTCCATAACTGTCATTAGAAAAGGTAACATTTTCCTTTTCTCTTCCCAGCTTCTGTCCTTTTTTTCTTAGATCCGCTTAAGTCTTCACTAGGATCTATCATTAACATGATTTTTTAAAAATTTCAATACCCTGTGTCCTTTAAGGAAGAAATTGTTCAAAGCATGGCTGTTTTGTATTCACCAAGTTTCACCACCTTTAAAATTGTACTGTTTCACATAAGGGGTCTTAGTGTTAAACACTGATGTTCTTTTCAGGAGAGGCCATAAATCATTTCTTTCTAGGCCTGTGATAATCAGTAAGCTACACACGAAAGCACAAAAGTGGTACTTGAGGCTTAGTCATCAACATTTGAATTTTAATTTTGAAGAAATAATAATATCTCATGATTTCTGAATGTTCATCTGAATGCTTGAACATTTCTTTGGTTGCTTGGAAAATATGTCTGTATATCTCCAAAGGGTCAGGTACACATGACCATTAGATGAAATCCCACGCCTCTTGCAGAGGGATGAGTTTGAGAGCCAGAATTATCATCAGGAAATAGACACAATGTACATTTATTCTTTATATCTGTGAATCGCATGATCAAACTGTATCAGTTCAATTGATATTCTACCACCTTTATTCTCATACAAAATTATGCAGACTTGATTTTCTTTCTTTAGGGGAGGTTAGAACATGCTAAATTTAAGTCAATTTTCTCTTGAATCTTTTTCAAGTTATTTTTATACAGCATTGATTTTTCTTTTGAAATGAAGACATGGAGAACATATAGATACTAGCAAGCTTCACAAAGAGCTTCTAAAATATTTGCTTTCTAAAACATTTATAGTTGCTTTAACAAAAAGAGACATTTGGACAATTACAATTCTTCTAAAATGCCCTACTTTCTCTCTGCCATCCCTTACAATGTCCATCATTTTTATAATCAAAGGTTGATGTTCAGAAAGATTTGAGATACGCAGAAAAGCAGGTAACACACAAACCAAAAATCCAATTCTGTGAAACAAATAGTTTTAATTGCTGACCTTTACATTTTAACAACAGCATGTATAAATTTTTACATATCTGAAACATACTCTCAAAAGTATCTTTGAACTGCTTGTAAGGAGTCAAATCTCAATTTTTTCATACTTTTGCTAAAGGAAAAATTCTCTGTATGTATGACATCATCACTGATCATCACTCATGTTAATTTAGCAATTAGAATCACCCAGTTAGATACTTCCAGTTATATATTTTTTAAAAATTCAGAGTAGGGAAAACCTAAAATTATGATTACAGTGTACAAGAAAGAGTGTTGTAACTTCACTAGTGCCATAAATCATGTTCAGTAAACACTTACCCAATGAAAATAATGTAAATATTTTTAAAATCAATAAAGATGATATATTACTTTACTTTTCATGTATTTAAAACTTTTTTCTCTATGTGTTTAGTTATCCTAGAGGACGTTTTCCCCATTTCCATATATTGTTATAAAATGTTATGCCCCATATACCATATATGATGTCATGTTAATTTTACCATATGTTGGTGAAGTAATTGTTATTATCTAGCCAATTCATCCTAAAACGAAACTGTCTATATTTTAAAACAATAAATTTCCAATTGGCAAAAGTACTTTATTAAAAGCTTATTTTAATATCATCTTCAGAAGCTATGCTGTGTGTTATATCAGGTGACTGAAAAGCCGTGACACATTCTCTCTAAGAAGCTAAAGGTTTACATAAGGAAAATTTTCAATAAACAGTACTTAGAGTTACACTTGCATATGTTCTCCCTGCTGGAAGAATAGTAGGACTTGATGCTATTATCTTACCCTCTGGGAAGTTGATTTGCAGTGAAGGCATCATGGTCTAATTTAAATATTAAATGTTCATGTTTCTTTGTACAAAAAGGGTAAAGGAAATGGCTAAGAAGCCCAACACACTGGCTTGTGTTTGCTTCATAGGAGATCTATCTTCTAATAGCTTGGAGATGTGAGAAAGTTTGACACATGGAATTGAGGCTAGTTTTCCCCATCAGTGGACCTCAGCTGTCAAATCATGAAATCTCAAAATCATCATAAGGTCTTTGCAAATCTGAAGGTCAACCACACAATGTTTGTACTTGAATATATATATATATATATATATATATATATATCTTCTTTTCTTTTTCTTTTGGTACCTGGAATAGAAATCAGTGCCTTGCACTTATCAGGCAGGCACTGTACCACTGAGCTATATCCCTGGCCCATGTGATATATATATATTTCTAGACACATGTACGTGGTGTACTGTAGGGTTAATAGTCAATTTTTTGCATAATACTTCTGAATTCAGAGAATCTCTTAAGTTTTGTATATTTCTAGAAACACATGCACTTTCACATGAATGTAAACCAATGTTTTGATGTGAAAGAGAAGTCCTCATATCCATAAAGGTTAGGAAGTTGTGATCCACTCTAAGATACCTAAAACAAAATTTCCACATATAAAAATAGGAAATCTGATGTGAAACAACTAAAACTAATTAGATATGCTGAAAATAGCCATAAAGTAATACTTTTAAAACAGTTTTCCATTGACTCAAGCTAATGATATTGCAAGGAAACATAATTTTTAACATTTATTTTGGTCTAAGTTTTTCACTGGAACACTATAAAGTAAAAATCTAATATAAGATTATTTGCAGTTCTTTGTGTTACTAGGACTACAAAGAGCAGAGAGAGAGAGATAATTTATGTAGTGAACTGCTGGATGGGTCTTTTAGTTAAAACTGTTACATCTCTGGCTAGAGAAGATGAGTAATTACTATGATAAGGATGATAAAATAATATTTGGAGTGATTAAGTTATTGGGCAATAAAATACTAGTATATTATATTAATGTTATAATATTTACTATTTATAATAGTACTACTATAATATAGTAATGTTGTAATATTCTATTAATATGTTATGTATTTTATTGGACAATAAATAATATAACAATTTTTGGAGGTTTCTACCTTCTAAAATGTAAGAAAAGTGTTAGGGTAGAGAAGCAATCCTCAGTTAAGTTTGAATAATTGAGTAATAAGAGTTTAATAAAAGATTAGTAAGGGAATGAGTTTTTAAGAAAAGTGATGTCAAGTACTCAAGTAAAAAGGGTTTCCTTTTTTTGGTCTAGAATAATCCATTTTCATTTTCAAACACGAAGTAAAAATCTACTTCATAAAACATTGTGTCAGTAGTGTTTTGGGAAACAAAAAGGAAGTATGTTTACTATTTGCAAAATATAGGGGAGTTTAAACATAATTGTTCAAGATGTGAAAGACCAAATGTGATAGATAATTGATCAAGGACTAAAAACTGAGAATAAAAGAAGGTAGCAGAATATCTACTACCTTCAAAGAATTTAGAAATGTGCTGGCCTTTCTCAAGGACATGCAATCAAACCTCAGGCATTTTGTTTAAGTGTTAATGTAAAGTTAGACTCAGTTTGCCAAAAAACTGAAGACCTGTAAGTGAGAAATTCAATATCAGTTTGATCCAATGCTTGCATTACATAGCCGGATGTGGTGGCTCATGCCCGTAATCCCAGCACCTGGTAGGCTGGCAGGAAAATTTCTGTCAGTTCGAGGCCAGCTTGGGCTACAGAGTGACTTAAAGGCCACACTGAATTACACATTGAAGCCCTGTCTCAGAAAACCAAAACTTGCATTACATATTGAGAAAGGAGTGTGTCTGTGTTTTTGTGTGTCTGTATGGAGCAACAGCCAAGGTGGATGAATGGGTGGAAAGACAAAGTAGACCAGAAAGAATGAAACGTTTGAAGTTCAGAGAAAGTTTCATGCCATCTAAAGATGAAGAAAGGATGTGTGTTCTTTTACTGTAATACAATACTTGAAATAATCAGATTTTAAAAAGATAATCTTATTTTGGCTCATAGTTTTTGAGGTTTCAGTTCATGGTTGGTTGGTCCCATTGCTTCTGAGCCTATCGCAAGGCAGCATATCATTCAGTGAAGTGTGCTGAAGCAGAGCCATTCATTTCATGATTTGATGCAAAGAGAGGAAGCAGAGAAACTAAGATTCCACTATAACCTTGAAGAAAATGCCTCAACTACTGGAAGACTTTCCACTATGCTAACCTGCTTAAAGGTCGTATATTTCCATATGGTCCCAGGCTAAGGACTAATCCTTTATCACATGACCTTGGGTGATAATAAGATCCAAACTATAACAGAATTTTCTATTGTGCAAAGTTTTCTAATGAGCAGGTTGCTTTGGTCAAATATTCCTGCTGTTCTCTATACCAAACGACAAGAGCACACAAAAAAGGTAATAAATTACAAAGGGTCTTTATTCATTCTAACTGTAATCAAATCTTTGTTCTAGCAATCTCTAATTAAAATGTAACTTGTACTTTTTAAATGAAAATTTGATCAACCTTGTACGTCTATTTGTATTGTCCTGAGTGTACACTTTGAAGCTACCAACATGTAATACAACAACCTCTGTCGATCCCCTGCCACTTGTAGTTCGGTTTTTGTACTGTTCCTGTGCTACTGTGTGTATGCTTGTTAGTGTTTTTGTTCTTTTACTTTTAAAATAAAAAAAAATTTTAAATGAGTACTTCTTAATTATAAATAAGCAAAATTTAAAAGACAGATATTTGTAGTTTGACAGTTATGTTTGTGGGAAATCATGTTTTCTTATTCAAAACAATAAACAAGCAAGTGTGTAAACCTACTAAATTATATGACAGTTATAAATGGGATTAAAAATTTTAAAACAGTATAACCTGGAATCAATTATTACAAATTAGGAAATGAGTATGCAGAGCCAAAATCAAGGTGTAATTTTTAAAGGACTGGGAGCATTTGTTAAAATTCTCTTTCAGTACAGGGCATATTTTTATCACAACTATGGTGGATCAGTATAGACACAGAGACATTATTAAAAATGTGCTGTACTTATCCAAAAGCTCTTGACTGCATCTAACACTTAAAGCTCAGTGTTAATTTCTTTTTTTTTTCAGTGTTAATTTCAGAAGATTGTTAAATTTGTTGGAAAGATGCATTTAACAGCATCAACCAATTAAATTTTCAGGGAATGCTTCGATGCATTTCATGTTCTAACAAAAATGGAAACCATCCACTTCTGACCACACCTCAGTCCCCTTCTCCATGCCACTTTAGCTGTAAGCAAAAAGAGGTACATTCTTTCAAGTTCCTGTGCCACCACCATGTCTCTATGCATGCCTGCTCTAAACCTCTTAAATACAGATGAACACAAAATACAGGCATATTTCTCATTATGCAGGCACACTCCCACATAGAAATTCTAAAGGAAAGCACAGAACAGCTGCATTCCACTTATTTTGGCATGAATAGGGCCTTTAATATCAATACTGAAATGGAAGTGATTAGTACTATTTACTGAATTTTAAAGCACCTTAGGATGTTCAGCCAGACAGTTTATTTGATTGGCTGAACATGCGGACACCTCATTTGGAAAAAATATATTGGCACAGGCAAAGAAACAGCGATCTGGCTGGTTCACTGACATTTTCAGAGGATTTGAGCTAGTATTTCTGCTTTTAAAATGATACTTTTATAAAGAATAACATGCTCTTTCTAGCATTCTGTGGTTGTCTTTATCTAAGCACACTTCTGAACTCTAAAATTAGGAGAATTGAGTATCATTTAGACTTGGCTCAGCTTATGAAAAGCTTTTTATCCATGATGCTTTAAGGAATAGTATTCAGTAGAAAAATGATCCACTTAGGTGGTAGAACACTGACAGGATATAGATTGTATGTCAGTACCCATGTTTAATTTACCAATCTGATTCAAAACTAATATTAAACATTTGTTGATGAATTAATTTAGAAGATGTATTCATTTGTTTTACTTTTTCTTTCTTTCTACTACATATGTATTTAACATTTCTCTCTATAATTCATTGACCTGGTTTCCAGCAGTGATAGAAAATGAGACGAGAGAAATGTTTTTGAGAGAAATTTTCCCTAAAACTATTGTTTAAAGGATACTGTCATAATGCATGTCATCGTTTTTTAAGCACAAAATTCAAAATAAGACACATCATTTGGTCCTAGAATGTTCCCAAAGGCACATGTGGAAAGTGCTTGGCCCTCCTGTGGTGCTATTGGGAAGTGATGGAGCCTTTGAAGGATGAGACCTTCTGCAGGCTGTTGATCACTGAGGGTGTGCTTCTGGGGTGGCTTTCAGCGCCCGGTTTTCTTCCTTATTCTGTTCTCCTCCCTGGTTTATGGTGTAACTGGTTGTGAGGTAAATGCCACGTGTTCCTGCCATAACTGGCTGCCTTATCACATTGGGAAAAGCAATGGGATCCATTTACCATGGACTGGAAACATTATTTTTCCTTCAGAATTTGGGATATGTGATACCAGAGTATTTATTGGCATAATAAACATCTTAGGGTCTCGGTATCATACCTTACAGAAATCATGCTTTTTTATTATACCTTAAAATTAAATAAAGTATGATCTCGGATTGTAATGAAATCAAATTACATTGACAACAGAGATTTTGTAAATTCACAAGTATGCAGAAATTAGGCATCATACTACTAAGTAATGAATGGAGTAAAGTAAAAAATTAATATACCATTTCAGAGCAATCAAAAGAAATTCACAGCATATCAAAACTTACAAGATATTGTCAAGACAGTGCTGTGTTAGATTTCTGTCAATGTGACAATATAACTATGATAGGGAGCTTAAAAGTGGTAGATATTTACTTCGGCGTCTGACTTCAGAAATACATAGCTGCTTGTCCTTGCTGCCCTCAGGGCGGTGGTGAGGTAGTATGTCCAGGCCAGGAACATGTGGAGGAGAAGTCTATTTACCTCATGGGGCTAGAAAGCAAAAGAGAAACAGAAAAGCGTTGGGGTCCCAATATCCCCTTCACAAGCACACCCCTAATGACTTCTGCCCCACCTTGCAGCATTTCCACCATTTCCCAGCACCACATTCAGCTGGAGAACAAGCTTTCAACACATGAGCATTTGGGCGCCATTGGAGATGCAAACCACAGGTGCAGACAGGAACGTGGGTAGGCGTCAATGCTTATAGTACAAAACATGAGACAGATCTGAAACTCACAACTAATCATCCACTGTGAGAAATTTAAAAGTGAACCTAAAACAAACAGGAGCAAAGAATAATAGTCACAACGGAAAGAAATAAAATGTAGAATACAAAAAGAATAAAAACATTCTACCACAAAAGCTGATTCTCCGAAAAGATAAAAAATATTGACAAATATTTAGCAAATGATCAAGAGAAAAGAGAGAAAGTACTAAAATGAAGAATGAGGGGAAAATGCCACTAACATTACAGAAATGAGGCTGTTTAAAAGCACATTATGAATGGTTGTATTCCAACTAATTATTTAATGTAGAATAAACAATCAACTTCCTGGATAAACACAAATTATTTATAATGAATCAAGAAATGTAAAAACTAAAATTTGTGCAAGAATTATCAACATTTATTTAATAGTAAAAAGGTTTCACAATAAAAATTTTATGAGCATAGGGCTTCACTGGTAAATTCTACAAAATGTTATCCCTCATATCAAAGCCAGAACAAAGACATCACAAAAGCAGAAAGCTATAGGTCAATAACCTTATAAATAAAAACACAAAATATGTCAATACAGCAAACAGAACACAGCAAAGTATAAAAAGGATCATACATGTTGACCAAGTGTGTTTATTTTGGAGTTGTAAGGATTTACTATTCATGAATAAACTAATGTAATATATTTTTGTAATAAAAAATCAAAATTACATGATACAAGAAAATCACTATGATATAATCCAACATTCCTTCATGATTAAGAGCATAAAATCTGATCAAGTGCATCTATAAAATCTGTAGCTAATATAGTTTTGGTGAAAAATTTAAAATTTCCCTTGAACTGAGGAATAGCAAAAGAAAGTTCATACTCTCCAGTTTCACTCACTATTGCACTAGAAATCCATAGGGTCGGGAGTAGATTAGTTTTTTCCAGAGGAGGAAGGGACAGAGAATGGAGAACAGGTACAAATGATTAGGGTTATTTATCAGATGGTGAAATACTATAGGGTTCATTAATAGCAATTATAACTTTAATTAACATACTAAAAGTCCTGAATTATGCACTTTAAGACTGAAACTTATGTTCTTTGAATTATAGCTTAATGAATGAATGAATAAATGGAGCAGAAATATAAAAATTTTCAGAAATAATTTGCCATTTTAAAAAAGCACAATTAGCATAATATTTTTGAATATATTTAATTTTAAGTAGCTTTTTTTGTATTGTGGGAATATTGTAGATTAAAATCACATGCTAGAAACAAGATGAGAGATCAAGTATGGATTAAAGCAGTTTCCCTTGTAAACTATGCTAGTATCTTTGCTGTGCATTTGCATTTGCATTTTGCTATAAAGTTCTATAATTTATACATTAATCTTGATCCCAAATGAGCACAGAAAAAAAGAAATTTATAAAACACAAAGCAGGAAAGGATAACAAAAATGATGAGCAAGTAATCCAAACATATAATAAAATATAAAATATAACATCAAGCCCAATAAATCTGAAAAACTTAAATTCATCAATAAAAGGTGAAGAATTAAAGACTTTCAACATAACATTTCATAAAACTTAAAACACGCAAAACTTCAGAAACATGGATAGAAATAAGTCAAGACCATGGAATTCAAAACAAAGTTAGTAATCAATAAAAGTTTCAGATACCAGAGAAATTAAGGCTAAGGTATGAGTTTAAGTCAAGAAAGAAATAGTAAAATAACTCATAGTATAATCCAAAATATGAGAGGATTTTACATACTTTGCAATCTTGATTTAAGGCATACAAATAAAATTATTCTAATGGGAAATTTATAAGATTCACTATTGTTTGAGATTTCTTTGTGTACACTTGTTAAACTCACTAGCAGATGGAGCAGGAAAAACAGTAAACCTATAGCTTTGTGAAGCTCAATGTACATGTTCATCTAATATAAAAATGCTAGCATAAGAAAGGACTTCACATACAAGCCAAAGAATAAAATCTACAAATAGAGGAAAATTGTATTCCACTAAAGTTAAAAGCAAAACATACACATAACATAAGCATATTAAACAATAAATATGTATGATTTAGCGAGTAAATATAACATTTAAGCTTATTTAATACACTTATCCATGTAAGGTATGCACTTATGACAGTATATTTGTTTATATGTTTGGATATGTACAGACAGAAACAGAGAAAATCGGGTCACAAAGGTATTCCAAATTAAACAATGTTTCAAAATATGAAAAGACTCAAATGCACTAAAATTAGAGAAATACAAATTAAAAATCAACTTATGATTTCCTCTTTCATTCACAAGCATTTTAAATATGGCATTGCCATTTTAGAAAATGTACCACATCACAGAACAATGGCAGCTCATACCCTGACAGTAGGCGCGTAACCGCTACAGCATGTCTGCCGCCAACTCGCTTCCATTTGTTCTCCTTATTGGTTTTCCTCTACTCTTTCCCTTGTTCTCAGTTGAAGACAGAGGTAAGGATCCATCGTTAGGCTTCCTTGATTATTCTGTTCCAGTTTGATTCACCAGTGCACAGAACAGGCAGGAGACCGACAAAAGAGTGAGAGAAAGAACTCAGTATTCTTACTGTCCAAGTGGGACTTCACACCACGTAACAGGTGACATTTGTATCTAGGATTCCAATGTAACTAGTTGGGACAAAAATTAGTAAAATGTTATATCCTGATGCCCTAGTATCCTATTTAGAAGAATATACCACAAGAAATTTTGAATATGTACCCTAGAATCTAGCACAGAAATATTCATGGTAATTTTTTAAAAATGGAAAGAAACTGGTGAAATGTCCACCAAGATGGTTATGGGTGAATCTATGGACAAATGCATTTATAAATGAATTAATTGGATTACCATTACACAATGAAATACCATACGGTATGAAAATAAATGTATGGGTGTCATACATCAATAGATTTTAAAAGCATAGGTTTGATTAGGAAAAATAAAACATTTTGCAGACTGCAATTTCTAGCCCAACACATAAACACAATTTTGATCAACACTCTTATGCCCTCAATGTAAAGGAAAAAAAAAAAATCTCAAAATATTGAAAATCAATAATTCTACTTAGATCCATCAGAGAATTTTGATCACAGAGCAAAGTGCCAGCCTGTTATGGTTGATACATTGTGTCAACCTGGGGAGTCTAGAGGTTTGGCTGAGTGATTCAGCAGGAAGCCAGGGTGCTTACTTTGTACACGTCCTGAGCCTGTGGAAGAGGAGATTGTGTGAGAGCTACACGCCCCCTGGGTGGGGGTAGGCTGTTTACAATATAAGGGAAGGAAAGAATCTGCTTGCCTGCCATTCCTCCCTTTTACTCTTGGGGTTTTTGCTGTGCTCTGCTGCCATGAACAGTTTGCCCTCTGCCATGTGCCACTCTGCCTCAGAACCAGCCAAGTATGGACTGAGACCTCCACAAACTATAAGCTAAATAAACCTTTCCTTCCTTCATTTTGGGGGTTGGGTATTTTGTCTCAGCAACAAGAAAAAAGTAACCAAGACACAGCCCCATGGCTGAAGAGATAGAACTATATGGAGAACAGTTTATCAGTGCAGAAAGTGGCCACTGGGGCCAGTACTCAGGTGAAAAGATAAACCACAGATGGTAAAGAGGCACTGAGAGCCAACCACCCCGGGGGAGCCCTGCCACCAAGAGTCACCATGCACCTTGAGAATATTACCTCAGGGGATGCTAGGTTTTTGAGAATTGAATATAAATCCCCCGTGCTTCAAACAGAAGAAGGGGGGGGCTGGGGATATAGCTCAGTGGAATAAGCGCTTGCCTAGCAAGCGCAGGGTCCTGAGTTCGATCCCCAGTACCGCAAAAAAAAAAAAAAAAAAAAAAACAGAAGAAGGGAAAATGTTCAAAAATGATTGCTTTTCTCCCAAAAAATAAATATGCACAAATATGATTCTCTTTAACTTAATGAATTCTTGTTGTTTAGGAAACATATATCACTGGAACCTTACCAATGTGTAGCGAAAGAAGTACCAAACTCCAACACTACCAGACCCGAGGAGGGGAAAAGGAAAATCGCATTTGTAAGGTTCACGGCCCACTTGCATAGACTCACCAAAAGCTCCAAGCTAATCGTAGGACTATAGAAAGTTATTCCTCACCCCACACCTTTTCACCGCATCCGTAGAGTTCCTAAATAATAAGGAACTGTGACAAATGGAAGAATTGCATGTCAGGTCACATTTACATCTCTAGGGAGAACCAAAGTCAAGTAAACTGGCACAGAGTGGCCGTGCTAATTTCTATGTAGACACACGTAACACCTCACATAAAGGCTATATATCACTTTTAATTTTACTGAATATACCATGGCCAGTTCCTAGCAATTAAAAGCATATAAAAAGACAACAGAAAGATGTTTGAAGAGTCAGGAAATATCTGACCTAGATTTATACGTGGCAGATGTTTAGTGGTTATCAGACCAAGCAATTAAAATAACTAGCATTAATATGATTATAAGTTTATTGAGCTACTTTGTGTCTCTTTGTTAATGCTTTTCGTTTATTTTTCTTTCTTTTTTTCTCTCTCTTTCTTTTTCTGTTGTAGTTGATGTAGTTCTTTTTGCTTTCACGCTATAAAAAGAAGTTGTACTACTGACCTAGGTCACTTTATTGTAAGGAATAGTTGATGATTAATTGTCTGATCAATTTTGCATGTCTATACCTATTTTCCTGAATATACACTTAGAAGTTATCAATACGTAATGCAACAACCATTGTTGATTCCCTGTCACCTTATCTGTAACTCAGATTCGATTGTACTATTCTTGTGCTACTTTGTGTCTGTTTGTTAATATCTTTTTGTTTTTTATACTTTTAAAATAAAAAATAAAACTAAAGGAAAAAGTATCCAACATGCAAGAAAAGATAGCTGCCGCACATAATCAGGGAGAAGGAAGTCTGAGAAAGAATAAAAGAAAATACTAGCGAGTGAAAATATTGTAAACAAAAAGTTGTCCATGATGGACTCATTAATAACATGAAGAGGTCAGGAAAATAATCAGAGAGCTTGAAGAAGCACCAAGAGGAGACTTCCAACATTTAAATATGTGAAGAAAAAAATAATTTTTTAGTAAGAGTTTCCAGAAACCATGGAACAATAGCAAAAATATCGAGATAGAGTGGATAGAAGATAGATTGGACAGATGGACGATACATAGACAGATGATACATAGACAGATGATAGAGAAATGAAGGCCTGTGTTTGAATTCTCAAATTTCATTACCGTAAAAGACACATAATCACTAATCTCCCAAAATACTTCCCCTTATTTGAGATACTCTCAGCCTGTCATTCTTGCCAATTTCGGAAAGTAGTTCTGAAAGTCTTTCTCATCTTCGAAACATGTGAAAAAAATTCAGTGAGAGCCACTACTGACTGCCATCCAACAAAAAGGCAGGCTTGCAAAAACGTTACAGCACGTCTTTCTCTACCTCACTCACTGGACCTACCACTGCAATTTCTGGATCTTCTCCAAAGTCAAAATGACTAAGATAGGTGAGTGTTCTGACTGATTGAGGACATTGAGGAAACCACACACAGCACAACTAAGACACTCACAACAGAGGACTTGCTGAAATTCTTGAGAAATATGCCAAAACAATGGAACAAATGTGTTCAAAGCAAGGAGGAGCATTTTGAGGGAAAATGGCATTAATGGCAAAGTGTCTCTCACTGTAATAAATATTTAAAATGTAAGCAGTCACTATGTTTTTCAAACTCTCTTTCTCTCTGTGTGTACATGTTGTATGTTGCCTTAAATTCTATATGTATTTGGGAATCAGATTGTCAAGTCTCTCATCTGTCCCCTGATCTCAAGAAAAAATGTATATATCCTTTATTTATATATTTATACCATATATCTTTATATATTATACATTGTATAATATATTTTATATGTGGAGGTATATATATATTATATATAATATATATATATATAGTATATATGTGGAGGAGAATAAAAAGATAAGAGAATTATTTTAGGTCAAATGAAGAGCTCAGAAATCAAAAACTAAATAAATACTGGAAAAATCTACTTGCAGGTATGTGACATGGAACTGTAGGAAATAAAAGAAATCTTGAAAGAATAGAAAAAACACTCTCATTTTGTTATAGGGTTATAATGATAAAAGTTACATCAACTTTTTCTTTAAAACCAATACAGAAGAAAACAGAGGACAGTAAAATTATATATTTAAAAGAAAAACCGAACAAAATCAAATCACCAGTCTCTCATTCTGTAACCAGTAAAATTACCCTGCACAAGTAGAAGAGAAATAAAGACTTTCTTAGGTAACAAAAATATTGTAGAGGGAGTCTGTCCCCAAAAGAAACATTCTTCAGAGAGAAGAGAATGATACAGGTCAGAAACTCAGAATAAAGTAAAGAAAGGAAGAGGACTATAGAAAAGAAGAGTAGAGATGAAAATGACTATAACAACAATGGGTGTAAAATAATAATAGTAACTTTGCTTTCGATAATTACAGTTTGCCGATAAGTGAAACAATTGACAACAAAGGTACAACGGCTGGGATTAAGAGCTCTCTGCTGTGAGGTATTTGCACTGTGAAACGAGAGTGCACGTGTATTAATGAGTGTCTCCTGCAAACTAAGAAACTACATCCAAAGAATGTTGAAATAACCATAATAATTTCAAAAAAAGATGACTTAAATCCAGAAAAAGTGTCAAGAATAAAAAAGAGCATTCATTCATGTTCACAAATGGATAAGTTCTTCAAAACTACATGGCACTCTAATGTGTTTGTGCCTAACAACAAAGCTCAAAATGAGTAATGCAAGACCTGATAGAAGTACAAAAATCCACAGTGACAATTGCAGAGTTTAACAAACCCTTATTAATTATTGACAGATAAAAACTGCCACAAAGCAGCCACACTGAGACAATACATCCATCCACTGGATATATTTGAGATTTATCGAATACCTTATCCAGCACCAACAAAACACAGTATGACTCGAGCTTAAAGACCATTCATCAAGATAGATTTCAATCTGGGTCGTAAACAGATCTTACCAATTTAAAATAGTAGAAATTAGGGAATGTATGCTCTCAGACCACAGTGGAGTTAAAGAGGAAATCAATAACAGAAGGACAACCTGGAAAATTCTAAAATGCTTGGAGACTAAACAACAAACTTCCAAAGAGCAAGTATCTTGAAAAAAATCTGAAGAGAAACTTTGAAATATTTCAAATTAAATTAAAAGGAAAATAAAATTTATCAAAATTTCTGAAAGCATTGTTTAGAAAGAGTCCCCTAACATTGAATTCATTTTTCTTTTCTTCTTTTCAAAGAAGAAAAGTTTAATTAATAAGTTAGATTCCCCTTAGTAATATAACAGGAATAGAAAATTCATTTTAAAGTAAGCAGAGAAAAATTAATTAGACCACAGCACAATGGAAATAAAAATAGGAAATTAATAGAGAAATACAATAAAGTGTAATCACTGCTCTGTTTTAAAGATCAATAAAATTGATGTCACTAGCCAAGATAAGAATAATAAGACAGAAATTACTAATATCAAAAATGAGAAAATTTATCTATACTCATTCCATAAATAGTAAAAGGAGAATTCAGAGATAGTATTAAAAATTTTTTCTGTCCACATATTTGATAAGCTAGATGAAATGTACCTATCTCTTAAAAGACAAAACCTGTCACACAAGAATCAGTCTGAAAAGGTCTATAATTATTGGAAAATTTTAATCAATAATTAATAATCTTACAAAACACACAATACCTGCTATAGATGAATTAAATGGTGAATTCTACCACAAATTTAAGGAAGACAGATCAGTTCTTTATGATCATTTGATAAAATAGAAGCAGCGGAAATTACTAACTTATTCTAAGAGACATACAGATTAACCTATTGTCTAATACAGCAGTGACACTATAATAAAGGAAAATTACATTCCAATATATCTCCAATAAAATATTTCAAAGTTCAATTCAATAATATATAAAATTATAAGACATTAGATTTATTCTAAGTGTGATATTAATTCAAAAAGTCATTGATGCAGAGTATTACATCAATAGGCTAAGAATTCATAGATGGAGAAAAAGATTTGAATAAATTCAAGATTTATTTATTATTTAAAAATCAACAATAATGATAACAAAACCCAGGAAAACCTCAGTAAATGAGAAACTGAGCAAAACTAGGTCATAAAAAATACTACAGTTAGCATTGCACTTAATTGTCAAAAACTAGATGTGTTCTGGTTAACATCAGTGAGAAGAAAAGAATCCTCTTTATCACTACTATTGCCCAACAGTATAATAAAAGGTCTAGATAATGCAATAAGACAGGAAAAGAAGAAAGAAGAGAAGGAAGATAGGAAGGAGGATAGAGAAGCTGCCTCTGTTAGAGGATGGGTCAAATTTGCACACAAAAAGTCCCAGGATTAACAACAAAACAAACTCCAGGGACTAACAAGTAATTACAGCAAAGTTACAGGATACAAGTTTAATTTATAGAGGTCAACAGCTTTCCTTTATGCCATCAACAGACAATTGGAGCTTGAAATTTAACACATACTATTATTTATATGATCCCCCAAAAACTTACATATTAATTTAAATTATGCATAAGTCTGAAATTATAAAAAAGGAGATTTTTATGAATGAAATAAAGAATATTTAAAATAAACAAAGAGAGCTTCATGGAGGATGATAATACCAAGATATTAGTTTTTTTTGGAATTCACTTATAAAGTCAATACAATTTCAATGAATGTCCCAATATATTATGTTGTAGATACTGAGAAATTGATGCTAAAGTTCATACTGAGAAAAAACAAAACATAGGCAATGTAACTAATAAATACAGGAGAAGGATGAAGTCAAAGGACTAGCACTACCTGACTTCAAGACTTGCTATCAAACTACCAAAATCATAACAGCATCAATTCCTGAAACAGTAGACAAATAGATAAGCAGAACAGAAAAATAAACCTAGAAGTAGACCCAAATACATATGTTTAGTTAATCTTTGACAAAGATACAAAGGAGACTCAACAGAGAAAGAAGAGTCTTCTCAAAAATTCCTACTGCAACAACTTCCATGTGGAAAAGAAAGTCGCGAACACAGGATGCTTTTCACAAAAACTGGCTCTGTTGGTCTCACAGAACTAAATTTAATATTTAAAACTATGAATTAGAGAATAACATAGGAAAAAAGTCTAGGTGAATTTTAATTTAGCAGCCAGTATTATTGATGGAGCAACAAATAAAGCATTATCCATGATAGAAAAAAATTGATCAGTTGAATCTCATTAAACTTATTCAGCAATAAACATAAATAAAACATCAACCTATGAAAAGGCATGGAGAAGCCTGAAATGTGCAACACTAAGTGAAAAAAGCCGATTTCAAAATGTTACCTTCTATATGATTCCAACTACATGACATTCCAAAACAGGCAAAACTGTAGAGATGATGAAAAGATCAAAGGTTCGCAGACATTCAGGGAAAGGAATATTTTAGAGCAGTGAAACTCTTCTATATGATAGAAAACCTATAAATTAAAACAGTCTTTACATATCAGAACAGCAACAATGCTCACTAATAATACATCAGTTTTAAGTCATAAGTCACGAGGAAAACTTTAACTCTCATTATTTCTCTCCTTCTCTTACCTGTTCCACTTCAGTTCCCCTCAGCTACAAAAGTCAAACCAGCCCTCATCTGCTTTGGCAGGGCTTTGACGAGCAGCTCACGTCATTCGGGCTGTTCTAGCCCATGAACAACCCACCCTGCTCGGGTTGTTCTGACCTTCGGACACCACCACCACCACCCCTGCTCGGGCTGTTCCGGCCCGCCAACACCCATCCTGAAAAAGAGTTTAAAAGCCCACACTTTGCCTAGCTCACTGCTGCCTTGGTCCGCTAGGCAGCCTACTACCCTCCCCCTGGGCTGCTCCCCCCAGCCTACACCCCCCTCATGTCAGAAGGTCTGGCTTGGTTCTGTGTGGGGGGTCTTGGTTCTATCAGGAAGGACTTTACCACATGATACAAAATAGCAATGAAACAAAATTATCAAGGATAGATAGTAAGAGGGTATGGGTATATAAGAACTCTACTTCTCATTAAATTTTTCTGTGAATTGAAACTGAAAATAATCTATTAAGTTTTTTTAAGGGGAAAAGCACACTAAAAATGTTCAGTACCATATATGTATATATTTATGAAAATTTTTGTGTTTTGTGGATACATCATTACATAGGCAAAGTATTAAAAAGATATACAATAACTTCATTATTTAGAATGTTTAAGTATTATGGAACAGAAATGAGATATACATAGGGAACTCCAGCTATTTTTGGTGATTTTTGGTAATTCTTAAAAAGACACATGGATTAAACTAGATATTAAATAATTTAGTGCCTATCAATCTTTCTTCTCTTTTATATATTTAATCATTTCATTATGGGAGAGTGTTAAAATTTTTTATTACAGTTTAAATGTGGTGATCAATAGTATCAATTCACTAGAAATGTATTGTTGAATGTATGATTGTTTTTCTAATATTTCTGGAAAATAACGTTAGTCATTAACTGAAATAGGTATTATCTAAATGCACTGGAAATAATTTCTAAAATAATTTTTAACCCAAGAAATGAGCGGAAAAGAGTTCATGGAAAAAATGAAAACATTAGCTAATTTTCCCTTGAAATTAGACTCTGTAGAATGTTACTGTGTTCACTGAATACCTGCTATGTTGACAGATAAGAAAGATTCAGGTTTTTTAAGAGAAGCCTTATGTTTTTTTAAAGGACAAAGGCTACATTTCTTTCTAATTCCAACTCATAAATTTCTGAGAATTTTCATACAAATTTTTGCTTACAAAAATTTATTTTCTCTTCACAGACAGAGTCTATTTACCTTATAAAATTTAGTTTGGTCTATCAGCATTGATCTGAATGCATTTGAAACATTACAGTGTTTTAGCAAAAATGGCAAAGATGAGAAAAATGATATATTTATATGTGATGGTTTCTGCATATGTCTCAATCAATCTAAAAACCAACAAATACAGTAGTATAAAAAATTAACATTTTTTGGCCTGGGGATATAGCTCAGTGGAATAAGTGCTTGCCTGGCAAGCACAAGGTCCTGAGTTTGATCCCTAGTACCGCAAAAAAAAAAAAAAAAAAAAAAAAAAAAATTAACATTTTTTAATCTTAAGGAATGTACTGAACTAAATAAAACCCATGAATATAGAACAAAACTATTTTTTTGATTAGGGAAACTACACAGATAAAATGGATTCCAATTCTAAAGAAAATATTATAATCTAAACTATGTAATCAATGTCTGTTCAATTCAATTCCTTAATATAATTAGGGCTAAAAACTGTTATAAATAAAACGTGGAAATTATATTTTTATTTCAGATTATAATGGAAGAAACCATTGGCTATGGATTCTGATCATTGCTTTTGAGGTGCACTTATTACAAACAACAGTTACAGTTGCATTAAGTGAAAATTTATAGGCAGGATATAATAGTCAAAAGGTGTAAAAGCTATAGATCAGAGCACATTACACATTTACAGATAAAATCATTCCATTTTCAGTAGTTCATTGGTGTTTACTATAGCCCATTGACTAAGGTTCTAAAATATATAAATTCTTCCCATGAATTCATTTTTAAATGAAAGTACAAGAGCATAAATAATGGAAATGTTCAAAAAAAAGTGGGGTTTCTTCTTACCCATTCTTGAAATAATCCATTTCTGGCCTATGCAATTTATTTCAAAAAAATTTTTTTGGCTTCTGCTGATGTTAGAGCATAGAATTCTCCATTTACTTCATTTACCATAAATTAAGATAACTACAAATGATACCCAAAGTACTTCTTTTCTTAATAATGTGTGTCCCTGTTATGGGAAATACCTCACTGGCATATCTTTCTTCAGATTCTCCCAAACCACCCTGTTGTGACAGATGCTTGCTTTCTCTCTTTGTAATAACTACCTCCACATGATAGAGGGGAAAGTGGAGGATAGCTGTCTACCAGGAGGCAGCATGGAAATAAACTTAAATTGGATGACTGTAGTATCCTCCTGCCCTGGTTTCAGTCAGGAGCTGGACATGGGCATGTGAGTCAAGCAAGATCAGCCATGGTGCCCTTTTGAGAATTTGTATGTAAGCTAGACACCAGATCTAGATTATAATCTACATGCCATCAAGGACAAATAATACTGTATTTAAATTTAGTGTTTGCTTCTTAATAATGATAAATTATAAAAATCACCCATTTCTAATTTGAAATCAATATTAAAATATTTTGAATATCTATTTTAAAAGAACCTAGTGATGCTAATTACCAATTGCCAGATTTTTATGTATATTGTACATTATGCCATAATAATTGTATTCATCATGTAACATTATGCATAACCACCCCTTCCCTCCCCCTCTACCTCTAGTTTCCTAATTGCCAGATTTTAAAATGAAAATTCAAGGTAGGTGTGTGTGTGTGTGTGTGTGTGTGTGTGTGTGTGTGTGTGTTGACATTATTTATGCTTACCAAGTCATTTGTTATAATATTTTTCATTTGGAATAGTTGTGTGCTTATGATTCCAATAAAGGCTGCAATTGACTTGCATCCATATTCAACTATGAATTTGACTAGGAATTATACTAGCACTGTGCCTCCAAACACAAAGACAGAAATGGTATACAAATGAGAGTATGGAGTCTGCACTGAAATTCATGACTTGGTGGCTATTTGAGAAGGATCTGTTCTGAGAATATGTAATTAATTTCTAAATTTGGAAGAGGTGAAACAGATGATGTCAGTAGTCTAAATACTAAGACACAACAGAACTAATCCTGTGTAGCAAAGGGTGAAGATAAAGGAGGAAGACAGCTGCTTGTTTCCTCCCTAAGTGTTTCCTAGAGGATGACAGTGCAAAGGTAGATGAAAAAATAAGTGGAATATTTTGTAATACAATACAAAGGAACAGAAAAGTTATCTCTTATAAGCCTACCAAAGTACTTTAGTCTCTTTTCATTTTTTTTAAAAGAGGAAACAAAAGATAAACAGATAATGAAAAAGGGTAATGAAAGGTCAGTGAAAAAGTGAGAATTACAACAGTTTATACATTTGAAATTTCAAAACACGTTAGTAGGACAGTTAGGATAGTTGATATGACACATTGCCTATTGTTGTCTTCCTCTTAGTTAATCAGAGGACAAGATATAGGCCTGATATCTTACCTAACAATATTAGCAGAGAGCATTCTTTTCAAGGAACCAAAGAATCTAGCTGCAAAACTATCTTAACTACCCTGTATATACATGCTTTTTCTTTTTCCCTTACCACTGTAATTGGTCTTTGTACTTAAGATTCCCCATAAATCTAGTTTCCTTCCAATATTGTAATTTTTTCAAACCCACTAGCCCAGTGTGTTTCCTCAATGGGCGTAATACTACTGGTAATGTAGAAGGAATGAATAAAATATTACAGCATTTCCATCTGAAAGATATGTGCATTATAACACTGTATGGTGTTATGAATTTCCAAGGTAAAACTCAGCAAGGTGTCCCTCTTTAATTCATTACCTCTTGAAATAATTTCATTATTACTATAGATGCCAGTAGAGGTTGTTTTATAACTAACTACTTCTGTCTGAAGGCTGGTACAGGGTTAAGTAATCTGGAACATTTTAACATTGCATTATAGTGAACATTACGTATGAATTTTTCATATATATTATATACATGAAACCATACAGAAAAATACATGAATATTTATGTAATATGCATATCCATAAATATATGTGATTCAACACATATTTTGACGATCACTACAAACACACAGAAATCCAAGACATTTAAGTGATATCTAGTGTTTGTTAAAAGGCAAATTTTGTATTTGAGATCCAGGTTATTCTCAAATTCATCTTTGAGGAATCAAAATGTTGAAGCAAATAAGATAGAGATTATTTTGTAAATCCCATTAAGAATTTGACTCTAAAATATTAAACTGTGTGTTAAGATATATAGTTAATAAATTCTGTATATGAAAATATTTGCTTTACGGAGATCTCGTATGTTTGTATGTCATATTTAAAAGACTATAACATTGCTATATAGTTTACTTGCTACTTTTGACATTGTATCCTCTGTCTTTGTAATATTGTTGCTTCACTTTGAAGTCTCTGATAGTCCCTGTTAGTGTCAATAACATTTTTGCACACATTTCTATTACTTAAACCATAAGTGCAATCTCTCAAAAATTTTAGTTAGTCTAGGCTGCCAGCAACCAGAAGCCTGGGGAACTTGGACCAATACCCCATGCTCTGTGGACGTTGTAACCTGCTCCTGAGTTCAGGAGGCCATTACCCAGCTGCTAGCAGAACTTGGACTGGTGCCCCAGACCCCATGGTTGCTGTGGGTTGTGTATTAGTCTGAGTTGCCATCAGTCATTGGCCTGGGGAACTTGGACCACGTCCCACACTCTGCAGACATTGTAAGTCTCACCTGAGTTCAGGGCACCATTACCAAGCTGCTGGGGACACTTGGACTGGTGTCCCATGCCCCACAGACATTGTGGATCATGCCTGAGCCCTTAGTATTCTGCCTGGGGAACTCAGACAGGTGTTGCACGTCCCACTGACATTGTTGGTTGTACCTGAGGCCCTGAAGAGACATGTATGCCTTACCAGCTGCCTTAGGACTCTGATCTGGCACCGCACATTCTGCTGACATTGTGGGTCAGCCTGAGTCCTGATATCCTCAGTCAACTACCTGGGGATCTTGGCTGTGAAGGTGAGTGCTCCACTGCCATTGGGGCACCATCTGAGTTGTGCATTTCACAAGCTTCCTAGGCATCTTGGAACTGGTGGGACACCTCCTGCTGCCATCATGGGACAAGCTAACAACCAGAAAATCTAGAGACCCTAGAGACCACCTGGTGAGCTGCCAAGGGAAGGTGAGGGCCAGCACTTCACCTCCAACATCAACAACGACAAGATGAAGGACCAAAATGCAATCCTAGCACTCCATCCCAAATAGAACAAGTCCAAGAGACAGTGACACAGGAAAACTTGAAAGTCACACACCTGTAATCTCTGAAATGATCTCAAATAAAGTAAAGAAACAACTTTATAAGACCATAGAAGAAAGCAGATCAGAAATAATCTGTCAGATAAAATGAAATGACAACAATAATGGAAGAATTGCTCAGCACATCTAAAGGGGACATATATAAAAAATATGAGCATAGAAAGATAATGAAAATATTAGATGAACAATATAGGAAATAAGTAGAGTGCATGAAACAGATTCACACAGATGCCCAGGAAACCAAAACCTCCGTCAAAAGCTGGCAAAACTGTTTGAATGAAATCAAAGATAGACTTTCAGATAATGAAGGCAGCATTGCAGCTAACAATCTTGAAATGAAAGATCTCTTAACAATTATAAGGGATAAGGAAATAACAATTCAATAGCTGCAAGGCAATGCAAAGAGAAACAAGACTGACAGGTTTCAACAAAATGGCAGGAGTCAACACAAATGACACAGGAAGACGATCTGCAGAAATAATAGCACAAAATTTCCCAAGTATGGAAAAAGAATCTGCCATACGAGTAAGTGAGGCATATAGAACCCCAAAAGGTCATAACCAGATAAAACTACACCAACATGTAATAATCAAGATCCCAGAAATCCAGCAAAATGATAGAATATTAAAATGTTACAGAAAAGAAACAGATCACCTGTAAAGGAAAGTCCATCAGAATTACAGAAGCTTTCTCAACACAAACCATCAAATCAAGAATAGCTTGGAGTGAAGTATTCTAGGTCCCAAAACAAAACATCTTCCAAGCCAGACTGTTGTATCATACAAAACTATCCATCAAATTTAATGGAGAAATAAAATAATTCCATGACAGAGAACAACTGGAGAACTTCCTGAGGCCAAAACAACCCTACAAAGACTACTAAAAGATATTCTAGAAAGAGATAAAATGAATGCAATTTCAAGAAAAACAATAGAAAAAAAAACCACATAGCAGAGAAAGCACTTAATCAGAGAGTGAAAGTAGGAAACCAACAGAAAGTAAACAATATGACAAAGAAAAGCCAACTCATAACAGTTTTAACCAGTAAATGGCCTCAATTCATCAATCAAAAGAAGCAGACTGGCAGAATAGATCAGGAAAAAAGAAAATCCAACAATATGCTATATACAAGAAACATATTTAAATGAAAATAAAATTCATAGACTGAAAGTTCAAGGTTGGAAAACAATTCTCTATGTGACAGGAGCCCAGAAAAAAGCAGGGGCTGCTATTCTGATTGCAGACAATATGAAATTCAAACCAAGAATGATCAAAAGAAATAAAGAAGGTAACTACACACTTGTCAAGGGAAAACTTCAAGAGAAACAAGATACCAATCATAAACATGTATCAACCCAATGGGGGGCACCCAACTATAGAAGACAAACCATAATAGACTTAAAAAGTCAAATAACTAATAACATTATTAGAATGGGGGACCTTAAAACCCCATTGACACTAAGAGATCAGTCAACCAGATAATGACAAAAGGAACCACAAAAACTCCATAAACACATGGATGTTAAATAATAGCCTTTTGACCAACTAGTGGGTCACAAATGAAATTAAAGAAGAAATTAAATAGCATCTACAAACAAATGAAAATATCAATACAACTTACCAGAATCTGTGGGATGCACTGAAAGCAGTCCCCAGAGGGAAGTTTTGAGTGATAAACTCACCCATGAGGAAAATAGTACAAGAACAAATAAATAGTCTAATGCTACACTTCAAACTTTTAGAAAAATAAGAGCAAGTCAAGCCCAAAGCCCAAAGAAGGGAGGAAATTATAAAGATCAGAGCAGAAATTAATGCAATTGAAACAAAGAAAACATTACAAAGAATTAATGAATCAAAGAGTTGAAAGAATAAATAAAATTGATAAACCCCTAGCCAACTTTATCAAAAAAAGGAAAGAAGGAAAGAAAGAAAGAAAGAAAGAAAGAAAGAAAGAAAGAAAGAAAGAAAGAAAGAAAGAGAAAGAAAAAGTTAAAATTCATGCAATAAGGAAAGAAAAGGCTGAAATCACTAGATATCCTATAGAAATTCTGAAGATCATCAATATATACTTTGAAAATCTTTACTCCCATAGGATTGAAAATAAAGAAGAAATGTACAGATTCCTAGATAAGTATGAATTACCAAAGTTGAATCAAGAAGAAATAAAAATCCTGAATAAACCAATATCAATTGAAATTGAAAATGTGGTTAAAAACCTACCAACAAAGAAAAGCCCAGTTTCTGATGGATTCACAGCTGAATTCTACAAGAAATTCAGAGAAGATTGAATTACAATTAGTCTCAAACTTTTCAATGAAATTCCAAAGGAATGAATTCTCCCTAACTCATTTCTGGAGGCAAGTATTATACTGATACCAAAACCAGAGAAAGACCCAACCAAGAAAGAGAAATGCAGGCCAATAATCCTAATGAACAGAGATACAAAGATGCTCAATACCATATAGCAAGCAGAATTCAGAAAATTATCAAGATTATACACCATAACCAAGTTGGATTCATCCCAGGGATGTAGGGATGGTTCAATATATGCAAATCCATTAGTGTAATACACCATATCAATAGCATTGAGGACAAAAAAACAGAAAATGGTGCAGAAAACAAACAGCAGGTGCAGCAAAAGCTTTTGACAAAGTCTAACACTCGTTCACGATAAGACCCCTACAGAAAATATGGATAGGTGGTCTTTACCTCAATTTGGTCAAAGCCATCTATGATAAACCAACAGCCAACATGATGCTAAATGGACAAACACTGAAAGCTTTCACTTTAAAATCAGGAACAAGACAAGGATGCTCACTATGGCCACTCTCATTCAACATAGTTCTGGAAGAATTACCCAGAAGAATTAGACAAGAGAGAGATATAAAAGGAATAAGGATAGGAAAGGAAGAAGTGAAATTATCATTATTCACAGATGACATGACCATCTACATGGAAGATACCAAAAATTTCCCTAAAAGACTCCTAAAATTAACCATCAAATTCAGTAGCTTAGCTGGATACAAAGCTAATACTCAAAAATCAACATTCCTATGCACAAAAAACAAACACACTGAGAGAGAAATTAAGGAAAGCATACATATCACAACAGCATCCAAAAAACTGAAATACTTAGGAGGAATCAATCTAACAAGAGAAGTGAAAGATCTTTACAGTGAAAACTACAGTACTCTGAAACAGGAGATTAAAGAAGATTTCAGAAAATGGGAAGATATTCCTTGCTCATAGATTGGAAGAAACAAGATTCTGAAAATGGCCGTATTCCCAAAATTGTTGTACAGATTCAATGCAATCTCAAATAAAATACCATTAGTATACCTCGCAGATCTACAGGAAACATTCCTAAAATTCATCTGGAACCAGAAGAGACTCAGAATAGCAATAGCAATCCTGGGCAACAAAGACAAGTCAGGTGGCATCACAATCCCTGACTTGAAATTATACTGGAAGGCCACTGTGATAAAATCAGCGTGGTATTGGTAAAAAAAAAAAAAAAAAAAAAAAAAAAACAGACCTGAGGATTGAGGATCAGTGGTACAGCCTGGAAGGTGCAGCCACAACCACAAATACATTCAGCCAACTTATTGTTGACAAACTGGGCAAACAAGTTCACTGGCAGAAAGATAGTCTGTTTAATAAGTGGTCCTGGAAAAACTGGCTCACCACATTCTGAAGACTGAATCTAGACACATGTTTATCACCATGCACCAAACTCAAATCAAAATGGATCAAAGATTTAAATATTAAAATGGAAACAATCAACTGGAAGAGAAAATAGGTAAAACTCTTGAAGAAATAGGGGTAGGCAGAGAGTTCATGAAAAAAAACAAACTTCACGGGAAACACTTCAAAGAATAAACAACTGAGATCTCATCTTATTGAAAAGATTTTGCACATCTAGATAAATCACCAACAGAGTGAAAAGAAAACCCACAAATTGGGAAAAATTTTAGCCAACTATGCCTCAGACAAAGGACTTCTATTTAGAACACATAAAGAACTAAAAAATAATTAGCCCCCTGAAATATAAACACCCAAATAAAAAATGGGCACCTGAGATGAATACACACTTCTCAGATGAAGAAATATAAATGGCAAATAAATACATGAAAAAGTGTTCAACATCATTAGTCATTTGAGAATTGCAAATTAAAGCAACACTGAGATTCCATCACACCCATGAAAGAATGGCTATCATCAAGAAATCAACCAATAACAAACGCTGATGAGGCTGTGGGGGAAAATGACTCCTCTCCACCATCTGTGGGAGTGTAGACTGGTGCAACTCCTGCGGAGATCAGTCTGGAGATTGTTCAGTAAACCAGGACTAGAGCTCCCACTCACCCCATCTATTTCCCTTTTGGATATTTTTCCAGAAGAACTACAGACATCATACCACAACACAATATATGTGCACCCATGTTTATAAGTGCTCAATTTGTAACAGCTAAATAACAGAAGCATCCCATCAACTGAGGAATGGATAAAAAAGATGTGGTATTTTTACATAATGGAATATTTCTTAGCTATAAAGAAAGATAAACTTGAGGCTTTCATAGGTAAAAGGGTGCAACTAGAGTCCACACTCATAAGTGAATTAAATCAGACCCACATGTATAAATAGTGTATTGTCTCACTAGTGGATGAACCTGAAAGAGTAAATATAATATGAAAGATATAATAGATATTGTGAAAGGGAAACTGCTCAGAGGGAGGGAACAACTGGGATGATGGGGAAGAAAAGAAAGAATGGAAACACACACTCACACTCACACACACACACACTCACACACACACACACAC
>PVLD010015419.1:0-48606 GCA_004027595.1 Dinomys branickii | reverse complement strand
CGAAAACTGAAAATAGACCCCAGTCTATCACCATGCACCAAACTCAGGTCAAAATGGATCATAGACCTCAACATTAAAACAGAAACTCTAAACCTACTGGAAGAGAAAGTAGGTAAAAATCTTGAAGACATAGGAGTAGGCAGAGAGTTCATGAACAAAAATGAAGCTGCAAGGGAAACACTTCAAAGAATCAATAATTAGGACTTCATCCTACTGAAAAGTTTTTGTACATCTAAAGAAATCACCAGCAAAGTAAAAAGAAAACCCACAAATTGGGAAAAAATCCTATCTGGCTGTCCCTCAGACAAAGGTCTTCTATCTAGAACATACAAAGAATTAAAAAACATGTACCTGTCCAAATTCAAAGACCCAATCCAGAAATGGGCATCTGAGATGAATACACAATTCTCAGACAAAGAAGTACAAATGGCAAATAAATACATGAGAAAATGTTCCACATCCTTAGTTATTCGAGAAATGCAAATAAAAACAACATCGAGATTTCATCTCACCCCAGTAAGACTGGCCAGTATGAAAAAGTCATCCAATAACAGATGCTGGTGAGGCTGTGGAGAAATAGGGACTCTATTACACTGCTGGTGGGAATGCAGACTGGTGCAACCACTGTGGAGAGCCATTTGGAGATTTCTCAGCAAACTAGGTCTAGAGGTTCCATTCAAGCCAGCTATTCCTCTTCTGGGTATTTTCCCAGAAGATCTGAAAACATCATATCACTCTGATATGTGTGCACCCATGTTTATAGCAGCACAATTTGTAATAGCTAAAACGTGGAAGCAACCCAAGTGCCCATCCACAGAAGACTGGATTGAAAAATTGTGGCATTTTTATATAATGGAATATTATTCAGCTATAAAGAAAGACAGTTTTGGGGACTTTGTAGGCAAATGGTCAAAACTGGAGTCCATACTCATAAGTGAAATAAATCAGCGGTACATGAGCAGGCAACGTATTGTATCACTGGTGTAAGAACCCAAGCGTGGGAATATAAGCTAAGAGACATGAAGGAAATCTGTTCAAAAACAAAACAGATGGGACGAGGGAAAGGAGAAAAGAAAGAGACAAAAATGTATGTATGTATATATGAATATACATATATGCAGGAGGGTTAACATGGTTCTACTATTGTATTATATCACTTAATGCTAAGGAATAATCGATGACGGGTTATTTGATCAATCTTGTATGTCTGTATGTGTTATCCTGAACACACACTTCGAAGATATCAATATGCAAAGCAAAAAATAAAATATAATAAAAATAAATAAATAAAATAAATGCTCATTGCCTGAAAGTAGTATTTGTCCTGATGATCACTCCTGAAGGGTAACCACTTTTCTCATAATTTTGGTGATGGATTTTGTTTTTGCAAAAGCATTTGAAAGCAAAGGAAGAAATTAGGTGCCTTTTCCTGGCCCGTGGTCTTTCTCCAAAGCTGTGAGACCTTCCTTGTCTTACATTCATGTAGATGAAGAACAAACATGGAGACGGTGCCTTTGGTGGTGGTGAAAGGAATGGAAGAGTTGAAGCAGATCCCGCTGAAGGATGCAGGGCATTTGCAGGAGACTAACATATAAACATTTCCAATGAATTGTGGAGAGAGCTGGATGGTTCATAAAAAATCATCTCTATCGCCTTTCCTACACATAGTTGCAAAATCCTTCACCTGCTCTTGTTTACTTTAGAAATATGTCTTCAAGGAAGCCTAGAGTCTTGGTAGGGTTAGCACCAAAGGGTGGTGGGAGCTTTGATTTCAGAAGCACGATCACCTGTGCCATGGTCAACCTTGTTCCTTCTTTACAATGAGATATGTCACAGGGACAAAAAGTTTCTTCAAGGGCTTTCAGTGCAATGAGCTCTGCTTTTACTTCCTGCTGCAGTTTATAAATGCACCCTGGGATATTTTTCAGGCCCTAAGTAATTTATTGAAGTACACATAAAAGAAATGACAAAGTAAGGATTTAAATGTATACCAGGACTGAGGTTTTGGTGAGAAACAGAAGATAATGTTGAGATAAATTGAGTATTGAGAAAGTTATATTTTTTCTGGGATCTTTTCATTTTAGTTTGCCACAATTAATACTTTCCAAGCCATTACTAAATTTGAGATCCAGACAGTGAGATCACAGGGCAAATTTTACAGTTCTCATGTAAAAGCCCTAAGAACTGTAAACTCTTTGATTCTTTTATTTCTGTGTTTTAAAATTTATTTTAAAAATAAAAGAAGGAAAGCATATTAACAGAAGACATCCATTTACAAAATAGTGTAAGAACAATACAAGTAATACTGAGTTACAGACAAAGTAGTAGGAAATTAACAATGGTTGTTGTATTATGTATTGATATTTTCAAAGTGGTTTCTCAGGAGAACAAATAGAGACATGGAAGATTGATCAAATAATTAATCATTAACTGTTTCAGTAAAGCGATAGAAATCAGTAGATCAAATATGTTAGCTATCCTGTATATATATATATATATATATATATATATATATACATACATAATTTCCCTTTATATATGCATAAATTCCCTTTCTTTCCTTTCTCTTTTCACTCTCCCCAGTTGCTCTTTACTTTTGAGCAAGTTTCTTTAATTTCACAATGTCTGTCCTACCTCTTAATTTTTATTCACTCTTTCAGGTTCTTACACTAGTGAGACAATACGTTGCTTACACATGGAAATCCTGTTTATTTCACTTATAAGTATGGTCTTTAGTTGTGACCATTTATCTGTAAAAGCCTCAAGTTTATCTTTCTTTATAGCTGAGTAATATCCCATTATATAGAAGTACCACAATTTTTTATCCATTCCTCAGTGGATGGACATTTAGGTTGTTTTCACAATTTAGCAATTACAAATTGTGCTGCTATAAACATGGGTGCACATGTATTGTTGTGATATGTTTTCAAATCTGGGAAAATATCCAGAGGGGGAATGGCCAGGTTGAATGGGACCTCCAGACCTAGTTTGCTGAGGAATCTCCAAACCGATTTCCACAGTGGTTTCACCAGTCCGCATTCCCACCAGCAGTGGAGAAGAGTTCCTATTTCTCCATAGCCTCACCAGCATTTGTTACTGGTTGATTTCTTAATGCTAACCATTCTTACTGGGGTGAGATGAAATCTCAATGTTGTTTTAGTTTTCATTTCTTGAATTACTAATGATGTTAAACATTTTTTCATGTATTTATTTGTCATTTGTATTTCTTTATCTGAGAAGTGTGTGTTCATCTCAGATGCCCATTTTTGGATTGGATCTTTGAATTTGGAGGGACTGATGTTTTTTAATTCTTTATGTATTCTAGATAGAAGACCTTTGTCCAAGGGATAGTCAGCTAAAATTTTTTCCCAGTTTGTGGGTTTTTTTTTTTTTACTTTGATGGTGATTTCTTTAGATGTGCAGAAACTTTTAAATGGGGTAAGATCCCAGTTGTTGATTCTTTGAAGTATTTCCCATGCAGTTTGGGTTTTGTTCATGAACTCTCTGCCTACCCCTATGTCTTCAAGGTTTTTATTTACTTTCTCTTCCAATAGATTTAGTGTTTCTGTTTTAGTATTGAGATCTGTGATCCATTTTTACTTGAGTTCGGTATATGGTGATAGACTTGGATCTATTTTCAGGCTTTGGCAGGTGGCAAGCCAATTTTTCCAGCATCTGGAAAAAGAGGCTATCTTTCTTCCAGTGAGTTTGTTTGGTCCCTTCGTCAAAGTTTAGGTGGCTGAGTGTGTTTGTGGTTGTGGCTGCATCTTCCAGTCTGTTCCATTGATCCTCAGGTCTGTTTTTTATCCAGTACCAGGTTGATTTTATTACAGTAGCTTTGTAGTATAATTTCAGGTCAGGGATTGTGATTCCACCTGACTTGTCTTTGTTGCCCAGGATTGCTTTTGCTATTCTGGGTCTCCTGTGGTTCCAGATGAACTTAAGGAATGTTTTCTCTAGATCTGTGAGATATGCCAATGGTAGTTTAATGGGAATGGCATTGAATCTGCACAATTTTGGTAGTATGGCCATTTTCACAATGTTGGTTCTTCCTATCCATGAGCAAGGAATGTTTTTCCATTTATTGAAATCCTCTTCAATCTCTTTTTAGAGTACTGTAGTTTTCATTGAATAGATCTTTTACTTCTTTTGTTAGATTGATTCCTAAATATTTCAATTTCTTGGATGCTATTGTGAAAGGTATGGTTTCCTTAATTTCTGTCTCAGTCCGTATGTTGTTTGTGTATAGGAATGCTATTGATTTTTGGGTGTTGACTTTGTATCCAGCTACACTGCTAAATGTATCGATTAATTGAAGGAGTCTTCTTGTGAAGTTTTTGGGGTCTTCCATGTGTAGTATCATGTCATCTGCAAATAGTGATGATTTTACTTCTTCCATTCCTACTCTTATTCTGTTTATTTCCCCCTCTTGTCTAATTGCTCTGGCTAATGCTTCCAGAACTGTGTTGAATAGGAGTGGTGATGGTGGACATCCTTGTCTTGTTCCTGATTTTATAGTAAAAGCTTTCAGTTTTTGTCCATTTAGTATGATGTTGGCTCTTGGTTTGTCATAGATGGTTTCGATCAGATTGAAGTAAAGACAATTTATTCCTATTTTCTGTAAGGTTTTTATCATGAATATATGTTGGACTTTGTTGAAACATTTTTCTGCATCTATTGGAGATGATCATGTGGTTTTTGTCTTTGGCTCTATTGATATGGTATATTACATTAATTGATTTGTGAATGTTGAAACATCCCTGCATTCCTGGAATGAATCCAACCTGGTTATGGTATATAATTTTCCTTATGATTCGCTGTATCCTATTTGCTAGTATTATATTGAATATCTTTGCATCCATGTTCATTAGGGAGATTGGCCTATAGTTCTCTTTCTTGGTTGAGACTTTCTCAGGTTTTGTCATCAGTATAATACTTGCCTCCAGAAATGAGCTGGGGAGAATTGCTTGCTTTTCAATTTCATTGAAGATTTTGAGGAGTGTTGGTATTAAATCTTCTCTGAATATCTTATAAAATTCTGCTTTGAATCCATCAGGGCCTGGGCTTTTCTTTGTCGGTAAGTTTTTAATCATATTTTCAATCGCATTAATTCATATTGAGTTGTTCAGGATTTTTATATCTTCTTGATTCAACTTTGGTAATTCATACATTTCTAGGAATCTTGTCTGCTTCTTCTGAGTTTTCTATCCTATCAGAGTAAACATTTTCAAAGTAGATATTAATGATCTTTTGGATTTCCATAGGATCTGTAGTTATTTCGTCCTTTTCATTCCTTATTGCATGAATATGAGTTTTTCCTTTCTTCTTTTGATAAGGATGGCTAAGGGTTTATCAATTTTATTTATTCTTTCAAAGAAGCAACTCTTAGATTCATTTATTTTTTTGTAGGGTTTTCTTTGTCTCAATTGTATTAATTTCTGCCCGATCTTTATAATCTCTTCCTTTCTTTGGACTTTGAGCTTGATTTTTTCTTCTTTTTTTAAAAGTTTGAGGTGCAGCATTAGGTTTTTTATTTGTTCTCTTTCTATTTTCTTGATATGTGAGTTCACAGCTATAAATTTTCCTCTGAGGTCTGCTTTTGTTGCATCCTGCAGATTCTGGTAAGTTTTATCTACATTTTCATTTGTTTGTAGATATTTTTAAATTTATTTTTTTCTGTGACCAATTTGTTGTTCAGGAGGTTGTTATTTAATTTCCAAGTGTTTATGGAGTTTTGGAATTCCTTTTGTTGTTGACCTCCAAGTTCATTGCACTGTGGTCAGATAATATGCATGGGATAATTTCAATTCTTTGCATTTAGGTAGGTATGCTCTGTGGGCTAGAATGTGGTCTATTTTAGAGAAGGTCCCATGTGCAGCTGAAAAAAATGTGTATTCTAATGTGGTGTGGAAAACTCTGTATTCATCTACTAAGTCTTTTTGTTCACATATTTGATTCAGATTTATCATTTCTTTGCTTATTTTTTGTCCATTTGACTTATCTCTTTGCATCAAAAGGTTGTTGAGGTCCCCTATTTACAATAGTGTTATTAATTATTTGGTGTTCCATGTCTGTTAAGATTTGTCTTATATAGTTTGGTGCTCTGATATTTGGTGCATACATGTTTATGACTGTTATCTCTTCTTCTTGCAGTTTTCCCCTAACAAGTATGTAGTGGCCTTTTTTTTTTTTATCTCTTTCGATTATTCTCAGTTTCAAGTTTGCATTGTCTACAAATGTAACAGCTACACCTGCTTTCTTCTGGGTTCTTGTTGCATGGAAAATTGTTGTTCATCCTTTGACTTTCAGTCTATGGATTTCCTTTTGAGTAAAATGTGTTTCCTACATACAGAATATCATTGGATTTTATTTCTTAATGCACTCTGCCAGTCTGGTGAATTGAGGCCATTTACATTAATGGTTATAACTGATACATAGCGGCTTATCATTGACATGTGTTTTACTTGCTGTTGGTTTCCTACTTTTTCTATCTGTTTAATTGCTTGCTCTGCTTGAGGGTTCCTTTCTATTGTTGTTCTTGAAATTGCGGTCATTTTCTTCTCTGTCTAGAATGTTTTAGTACTTTTTGTAGGGATGGTTTGGCACTCATGAAGTTCTTCAGTTGCTCTTTGTCATGGAAATATTTTATTTCTTCATTAAACTTGAAGGATAGTTTTGCAGGATACATCAATCTTGGTTGGAAGCAGTTTTGTCCTAGGACTTGTAATACTTCGCTCCAGGCTCTTCTCGATTGGATGGTTTGTGTTGAGGTGTGTGCTGTGATTTTGATGGGCTTTCTTTTATAGGTAATCCTTTTCTCTAACAGCTTTTAATATCTGTTCTTTTGCTGGATATCTGGGATCTTGACTATTATATATCTGGGTGCAGTTTTATTATGGTTATGACTAGTAGGAGTTCTATATGCCTTATTTGCCTGTATCTCAGTTTCTGTTTCCATGCTTGGGAAATTTTCTTCTATTTTTTCTGCAAATATTCTTTTTATGTAATTTGTGTCACCTCCTGCTGTTTTGTTGACTGACTTTTTTCTCTTTGCCTTGTCTTGCAGCTGTTGAATTGATTTTTCCTGTATCCTTGTTGATTTTAAGAGATCCTTCCTTTCATAATCACTAGCTGCCAAGCTGTATTCAAGATCTGAAATTCTATCTTCGGCTTCATTCAAGCAGTTTTGCAAGCTTTCAATGGAAGTTTTGATTTCCTGGAAATCTCTTTGAGTTGTTTCATGCATTCTAATTCATTCCTATATTGCTTATATACCATTTCCACCTATTGCCTATGTTCATCTATTTTTTTATCTATTTCTTCTCTAGATGTGCTGAGCAACTCTTTCATTATTATTGTCATTTCATTTTTTGCCTGAGAGATTATGTCTGATCTGATCTCTTCTATGGCCTAATGGAGTTGTTTCTTTACTTCCATTGCAATCATTTCAGCAATTTCAGGTGTATGTTTCCCAAGTTCTCCTATGTCGATGTCTCCTGGACTTGTTCTGAGTGGGGTGGAGTTCTGAGATTGCGTTTTAGTCCTTTGCTTTGTCATGTTTGATGCTGGAAGCACAATGCTCAGTCTCCCTTTTCTCTGGCAGCTCAGAAAATGTCACTAGTAGCCCTAGTTTTCCTAGTGGTCAGGCCTGCCCCTCAGTGTCCACTGAGATGCACTGCTTAGTCTGGGGTCTTCCAGTAAATGGTGAAGTTCGCCTAGTTCTCCCAGGTCTCAGATGCAAACTGTGATGTCAGTTGATGGCAGAATGTCTGATCCAGTGTCCCCTTGCAGCTCAGGGCACACATATGACTCAGAAGTGGGCTGCACTGGTGGCACAATCACAGATTAGTTGTCCTGTGACAACTAATTAGTTGTCCTGTCCTCAGGCAGTTCAGAGCGCAGGCAGATCTCAGACACAAATTGCAAGGTCCACAGTTTGTGAAGCACCTGATTCCCTGTCTCCAGGCAGCTCAGGGCGTGCACAGGAGCCAGATGTGGGCTGCCCTGGCAGTGTTCAGGGACCACCTGTGTCTGTGACCTCCAGAAGGTCAGGGCACAAATAAAGCCCAGATGCAAACTGCAGTGATAGCAATTCATGCACCCCCTGCCTTATTACCTCTGGCGGCCCAAGGCACACACAGGGAGGGTCCAAACATGAACCCTGTTGTTAGCAGCTCCTGGGCCTTCTGAATGAGGACCTCCTATCTGCTCTAGGCGCATGGAGGGCAGACACTCAGACTGTAATGGTGGTGGGGTCATGGGCTGCCCGCACTATCCCCAGGAAGTAGGTTGGAAGTACTTGGTTCTTGGGGCTCTCAGCTGCGAACTGTGGTGTCAGCAGGTCGTGGGCTGCCTGATTCTGTGTCTCCAGTAAGTTCAGGGTGTGCAGAGGAGCCAGACATGGGCTGTGCTGGCAGTAATCAGGGACCACCTGTGTCTGTGATCTCCAGAAGGTCAGGGTGTAAGTAAAGCCCAGAAACATACCGCGGTAATAGCAATTCATGCACCCCCCTCCTCTAAACTCCTTGATTCTGAATTTCCCTCAAAACAGAAACTTTCTGAGTATGTTGAGAGGTCACATATTTGAATTATGAATCTATAATTGACTGATAAATGAGAACTAATATGTAGATGAGGTCCTTCAAGAAATGAGACAATTATTTTCTTATTTCACACCTGGCAACTTTAAGATCCCAGACTTAAAAGTGTTAAAAGCATCAGCATATTTTTCATCAGATAACATTATAGATAATTACAAAGCTTCCACTTGACCCTTATTTTCCACCTGGGCTCATTTTCTATGGAGGAGTGAATTTTGGAATCCTAATACATGTGATGTTCTCCAGGTGGCACAAATGGATTTTTTTTTGGTGAAGCTATTAAGATTTATTTTGGTGCACTTTGGTGATTCACCAGAGTAAAGTTCTCTTTTTTTGAAAAAAAAAATAGCATTGTACAGGATGGAGGGATTTAAATGGCATATTTCATATAATATACTTTGATCACTTCTATCCTCTGAGTACCCAGCTTGCCCTTCCCTACCCTTTCCTTTTATTTTTTTCAATTTTCTGGTAGTCTCCTTTCTGCTTTCATGTCATCTGATTTATGTTTTGTTTGGTGTAGCGCCAACATTTGGGAAAAATGATGAGATACTCACCTTTCTGAGTCTGACTTATTTCACCTAACATGATGGTCTCAAGTTTCATCCATTTTCCTGGAAATGACATAATTTTCTTTTTTGTTGAATAATATTCCTTTTTCTGTGTATGTAGAATCCACCAAAAAAGTGCACATATGGAAAAGGAAAACTTGAATCAATATTTTAATACTAAATTTATTTAGACATCTTGAAATTAATACAAGTTCCCTTTGGCCTCTATAATTATAAGAGGTGCTCAAAGTGGTGGCCATTAGCTTCCAGACATTTATTAGTATGGTGAACTACTGAATTGTATATACATTTTTTTGTCAGACTCTCTCTTGTGGTCTCTCTCTCTCAGATATATATATATATATATATATATATATATATATATATATATGAAAATATGATATAGATATATACATTTCATTATTAATTTCTTTATCCATTCATCAGTTGACAGGCACCTACCAATTTTCCATAGTTTAGTTACTATGAATTATGCCTCAATAAATGTGGGTATATAGATATCTCTGTAGTATGCTGACTTTCATTCTTCTGGGAATGTACCAAGTTGTGGTATAGCTAGATCAAATGTAATTATTTTTTCAATTTTTAAAAATTAGTGCATGTTAATATCATAGAATGGTGGGGTTTGTTTTTGGAGATAACATTTCCCCACTCTATCCTCCCATTGATTCCCTTCCCCATTCTCAAAAGTCTATTACCTGGTTTCCTGTCATCGCTTATGTACGTATGTATTTTTATGTTTCTTGTATAAGAGAAAACATGCAGTACAAGTTTACATTCCCACCAACAGTGTAGGCAGGTTCCCTGCACCCCATCCTTCCAGTATTCATTGTCTCTGTTTTTTATATTTCTAGTGATAGCCATCCTGACTGGAACAAAATGGAATCTGAAAGTAGTTTTGGTTTGAATTTCTTTGATAACTAGAGATGTCGAACATTTTCTTCATATAACTTTCAGCTATTTGTGGTTCTTTTCATAAGTGGATATTCTGTTCATTTACCTACTTTCATATTGACTTCTTTGTTTCTTGGAGGTTCATTTTTGAGTGCTTTATGTAGTCTAGATATTTAAAAGCCTCTGTCAAAGGAGTAACAAGCAAAGATTTTGTCCCATTCAGTGGGTTGATGTCAGGGATTACATCTAGAATGACCCCCAAAAGTTACATGTTCAGAAGTGAGGCTTTTGGAAGGTACTTGGACCGTGAGGGTGCAATACTCAGCAGCGGATTGGTTGACTGGTGATTTAGAGCTCAGTGTGCTGTTATGAAGTGGGGCCTGGGTGGAAGGTGTGGGTCACTGGGTTTATGCCTTGGGTCTCTGGCTGTCTCTCTGTCTCTCTCCCTTCTCCCTCTTTCTTTTCCCTCTGGCCTTTTCCTCTCCCTTCACTCTCCCCCTCCCTTTCCTCTTTTCTTCTTCCTGATTGCCATGGGTGGAACAGCTTTCTTCTGACATTCTGTTTTGCCATGACATTTCTGACTTGGACCCAGCCAACCATGGACAGTACTTTACAAGCTGTGAGCTAAAAAATCTTTCCTCCTTTAATTTGTGGGCACCAGGTATTGTGTCTCAGCCAGAAAGGTGGCTAGTGTGTTGGCTCTTCACTCTGTTGATTGATTCCTTTGCTATGCAGAAGGTTTTTAATTTGTTACAGTGCCATTTGTTGATTCTTGATACTATTTTCTGTGCGGTCAGAGTCTGATACAGAAAGTCTTTGCCTTTATCTTCAAGTATTTCCTTCAAGTCTTTGCCTTCTTGGTCTCTGGCTTCAAGTGTTTCCCCTATGTTGTCTTCAAACACTTTCAACTTTCAAGCTTTATATCTATCTTGATTTAATTGTAGTACAGGGTGAGAGAGAATGATCTAGTTTCAATCTTCTGTGTATGAATATACAGTTTTCATAGAACCATTTGTTAAAGAAGCTGTCTTTTCTCCACCATGCACTTTTTGTCCCTTTGTAAAAAAATCAGAGGACTGTTTAAGGTGCATGGATTTGTTCTGTATCCTGTAGTCTCTTCTATTGTTTTATATTTCTGTTTTGTGCCATTATTATTATTATTATTATTATTTTTTTTTTTTTTACTGTGTCCTTGCAGTATAGTTTGAAGTCCAGTATTGTGCTGCCTCTTGAGTTGCTTTTTTTGCTTGGGGTTGTTTTGGATATTCTGGGTCTTTTCTAATATCATGTGAAATCCAGCATTGTTTTGTCTATTCTGTGGAGAATATTGGTATTTAAATAGGGGTTGAATTAAATTTAGAGGTTGCTTTTGGTTATATGGCCATTTTCTTATATTAGCTTTTCCAGTCCATGAACAAAGGATGTTTTTCCATTTTCTAACATATTCTATAATTTCTATCTTCAAAATAATGCCATATTCATTATAGAGCTCTTCTACCTCCTTGGTTTGATTGATTCCTAGACATCTACAGTTTTTGAAAGCTGTTGTGAATAGAATTGATTTCCTGTTTTTCTTCTCAGTGGATTCATTATTGGTGTACAGAAATGGTATTGATGTTTGTTGACTTTGTATCCTGCCACTTTGGTCAATTTACTTGTGTGAAATTTTTTTTTTTTTTTGGTTTCTGTGTAAAGTTTTATGCCCTGAGCAAATGCTGATAATTTGACCTATTTTCCTATTTATGGTCCTTTTCTTTCTTTCTCTTGCCTGACTGCTCTGGCAAAAGTTTTTTTTTTTTTTTTCGGTACTGGGGATCGAACTCAGGACCCTGCGCTTGCTAGGCAAGCACTTATTCCACTGAGCTATATCCCCAGCCCAAAAGTTTTAAGTATTGCACTGAACATGACTGATAATAGTGGACATATTGTTTCATTCTTCTCAGATCAAAGTTGGAGTCCATAGTGCTGTCTGCACACTGGAAAGATGGAAGATCCAGTAGTTGCTTAGCCCAAGAAGCTAAAAGCCGCCGAACAAGAGAGATGGCACCAATCTGAGACTGACGAAAGCTTCCTGGAAAGTAGCTGGTATGAGCCTGATTTGGGAGACTGAAGAAACGAGACTGATGTCCACAATCTGACGGCAGCAGCAAAAGATGTACGCGCTCAAACAAAGTGCTTCCCAAAGAGCTTCGCAAAAGGCAGCAGGCTTCTCTTTTTCTTGTCATTCCACCTGTGGCGCTAGCCCATTGGATGCTGTCATCACATAACTAGGGGCGGTGCTGTCTCGGTGTGCTGGCCTGTATGCAACCACCTGTGGAAACAGTGTTCTGACACACTCAGGAGTGTGCTTCACTAATCTAGCATTTCTTAATCCCTCCAGTTGACATATCATACGTGATAGCCACAGTCTACCCCTTGTTAACCTGACACATCTCCTTGAAGCATACTTAATCTTCAATAAAGAAAATAGAACTTTATACATGTAATTCTGACCAACACAGCACACCTATCCTGTACACAAACAGAAATCCTGTAGTTCCTGCCTCACAAGAAGCAAAGCTTCTCTTTAGGTGAAGCTTCCTTTCCTCCTGGTATTCCATAACTTAAATATTATAATGTAGACTTAAAATACATTTAATTAGCAGCATTAGTCGATCAATATTTTGTGGTATAGGAATACAAAGAAAGAAAACAAAGCCATCTGCTTAGTACATATGGATATATGCATAAGCACATTACCAAAATAGAAAAGAAGTACTCAACAATTAAACCTTGTTTTTGTAATTGATCATGTGGTCATTATTGGTATTTATAACTGCCTTCCTCTACTACCCACTCTGTATCCACTTGGCCTTCAGCAAATCTTGGGTTTTTAACTAGTAGGGTGATCCAGGCTTTCATTTCTGAAAGGTCTGGACAGGTTCACCATCCTGCCCGGATTGGATGGTATAGTTTCCCATTGATCTTAATGACAGGGCTTGGTAAATACTAGGGGTTTGGTAAGGGAGCTCCTGAACTCTCAACACATCATTCGTTACCTCCATTGTGAAGTAGTAGTCAGGATTGGTAGCCAGGATTGATCACCCCCATTAATACCATAGCTTCCTTTTTAGCCTATTGATTCAGGCATGAAGAGCCTAAGATGAGGGATGACGAGAGGGAAGTCTTAGCTTCCAGTTCACTGGAACCATGGTTGTGCCTTTTGGTAGAAGCCTTTTTTCCTCCTCCCACCCTGGAATAAGACTTCTAGGCTAGCATAGCAAAAGGTTATGAGAATAGAAAATAAAAATGTTGTTATCAAGTTGGTAGGGCAAATGGTGAGTGATACCTTTCCCATTTCTACTCCTTGATTCCTGGATCCATAAATCTTCACTGTAAGAGAAACAGTACCATGTATCGGATGCTGATTCAGAGCATATACAGCCTTCTGGAGAGATTTACCCCAGCCTGCAAGGTATTATACCTAGCTGGCTCTGCAAAACATATGATTAGGTGCACTGCCCAAAGTTCCACCCACTGTGAAGATGTCCTTTCACCACTGTTTTTCAATGGATGTCCTGAAAAGGGGCTGTAGAGGTACAGCAGTCCATCTTTGGATGATTCTGGCATAATGTGTGGAACAGTCTATAAAGTCTGTAGCCTTCTCTTCCTCTATCAGCTGATGAGAGGGCACACCCCATGAAGCCATACTTACAGGATGGGAGAATAGAACGTAGCATAGTAGGAACAGGAACCTTGTATATTTGGGCTACTTCTTCATGTAACTTCCGGGGCTAAGTAAAACCAACTCTTGCCATGGGGAAACAGTTTGGCTCAGCTGGCACTGTAGTGGCAACTTTGCTAAATGCGGAGTGGTGCCCACCACCTTCTTCCTGTGAAATTTTTGTGCATTTTACCAAATGATACGATCTCCAGACCTGCACTGGAAGTGGGATCTGAGTTGGGGAGCTGTGGCTTCACTCCTTAATCCATCTTTTTGTATTTCAACTGTTTGCTATCTTGTTTAAATTCTATTTCAGTAGTTATTGCCCCTAACAAGTCACACAACTGCATGTGGGATTGATCTTGGTGTACATCTTGGAATAAGCTGTGAATGCTATTTGTCTACACCACTATGAATCCTATTGTTAGTTTTTTGAGGATCTTCCATATTGATTTTCATAGTGGCTGTACATTTATAGTAACACTGTATAGAGTTTCCATTTTCCTTCCATCCTTGCCAGTTTTATATTCTTGTTAATAGCCCTTCTGTAAGGATGAGATAGAATATCAATATCGTTTTTATTTGCATTTCCCTGATCTAGATGTTTACCATTTTTATTTACTTATTGGCCAAATACTTATTGTATTTCTTCTTTTGAGATTTATCTATTTGATTTATTTTCCATTTATGTATTGGGGTTTTTTGTTAAGTATTTTGAGTTCTTTATATATTCTGGTTATTCATCCTCTGTTGAAAGAGCAATTGGCAAAAGCTTTCTCTTATTCTCTACGCTGTTTCTTCACTCTGATAATTATTTATTTTGCTGTGCAGAGTTTATTAATTTGTTGTAATCCCATTTGTTGATTCTTGCTATTACTTCCTGACCTACTGTTCTCCTATTCTGAAAGTCTTTGCCTGTGTTTTGTGTATATGATTTCATGTATTTCCTCTATGTTTTCTTCTAACAGTGTCTAAGTTTGCAGTTTTATACTTTAAACTTTTATTCATTTTGAATTGATTTTTCCACAGGGTTAGAGATAGGGATTTATTTTCAGTTTTGTATACATGCATATCCACATTTTCCTGCACTGTTTGCTTAAAAGGACTATCTTTTCTTCAGTGTATGTTTTTACCACCTTTGCCAAGAATCAGATGTTTGTAGTTGTGCAGATTGATATCTCTGTTCTATGTTTTATTCCATTGCTGTACATATATGGCTTTTTATGCCAGTACCATGCAGTTTTTGTTTTTCTTACTGGCTCTGTTTTTGTTAGTAGCTTGAAATCAGGTATTATGCTAATTACAGCATTGCTCTTTTTTTTTAAAGAGCAGAATATATTTATTTTGAGGGAAAGAAAGCTTCTGTCTGAGAGAGGGACCGAAGGGGGCCGAAGTGGGTTGACTCCATTTTTTTAGCATTGCTTTTTGTTTTTCTTTGTTAACAATTGTTTTGGCATTTTTGTTTTCATATGAATTTTAGGATTACATTTTTCTAGTTCTGTGAAGAATATCATTGATATGTTAATGGATATTGCATTGAGTCCAGTTGTTTTTGGTAATATGGCCATTTCAGTGATATTAATTCTCCCAATCCACTGAACATGGGAGAGTTTTCATCTTATAGTATTCCCTGTAATGTCTTCCATTATTATTTTGTAATTCTTATTTGTAGAGAGGGATCTTATACTTGTTGGCTAGACTTGCTCATATTTTTTTATCAAAGCTATTTGGAATGAAATTATTCTTCTGATTTCTTTTCTCAACAGGTTCTTTATTGATGTATAGAAAAGCTACTGAGTTTTGTGTGTTGATTTTGTATGCTGCTACTTTACTGAATTTCTCAGATCTAAAAGTCTTCCAGTAAGGTTTTTAGAGTCTACTAAGTACATGTTCATGTTGTCTGCAAGTATGGAGAATGTGACTTTTTCCTTTCTCATTTGTTTCTCTTTTATTTCTTCCTCTTGCCTAATTGCTTTGGCAAGTTAAAATACTTTTTAAAAGTTAAAATACTTTTTAAATAGTAATAGAGTGGACAGCCTTGTCTCATTCCTGATTTTAGAGAAATGCTTTCAGCTTTTCCCCATCTCAGTATGATTTTGGCTGTGAGTTTGTTGTATATAGTCTTTATTTTGTTGGAGTAGAATCCTTGTATATCTATTTTGTTCAGGACTTTTATCATAATGTTAAATTTTGTTAAGGGATTTTTCTGTGTCAATTGTAATGTAATTTTTTTCATGAATCTGTTTATGTGGTATGTATTACATTTATTGATTTTCATAGTTTGAAGCATCCTTTTATTCCTGGCATGAAATCAACTTGATTATGATGTATGATCTTAGAAAAAAGGATTGTTAAATTCTGTTTGCAAGAGTTCTAGTGAAGATATTTGCACCTACATCAAGGATATTGGTCTGTAGTTTTCTTTGTTTTCCCTTGTCTTTATCCAGTTTTGTTAGGGTAATACCGACTTCATAAAATGTGTTTGAAATGGTTGCTTCCTTTTTTATGTAATGGTTTTGAGAAACATTGGTGTTCTCCTTTTGAAGTGTAGTAAAATTCAGCAGTAAATTCATCTAGCCTTGTTCTTTTCTTTGTTGGAAGATTTCTTATTACTACTTCAACCTCATTGCTTGTTATTAAGCTTTTCACTTAATTTTTAAGCCAATAAATGTGTGGAAATTATTTATTTTTGACTTTTATTAGTGCGTGCAGTACCTAACGATTACATTCACTGTGTGGACTGGTGCACATCCGTAATGCATTTTCATGGCCTTCTTTTTTCCCTCCACCCCCCCCCTTTTATTTTTGTAGCATTGGATATATTTATTTATCTTATAAGACCTTATAAAGTTAATTATAACACACAAAGATTGAAAATCAAGCTAATAGGTCAAAGAACATATAAAACATATAAGACAATTGTACTAAGTCAAAGTACACTTTTAGATACATTGCTCACACTGAATTACAATACCATTTATTTTATTCCTATTGTCTTTCTTTTCTTTCATTCGATAAATAAGCATATATAGAATTACATATATAATTTCCTATACGAGAGCATGTGCTGTTCAAGCTTATGTGTCTGAGTTGCTGCACTTAAGATTATCATCTCCAGGTGCACCCATTTTCCTACAAATGACTCAAATTTATCCTTCTTTATGGCAGAGTAGTACTCTATTGTACATAAATGCCACATTTCTTTTTATCCATCTGTTGATGGACATATAGGCTATTTCCAATATTTAGCTATTATGAATTGCACTGCTATAAACATGGGTATGCATATATTACTTTGGTATGATGTCTTTAACTCTTTTGGGAAGATGCCTAGAAATGGAATAGCTGGGTCAAATGGAATTTCTACTTTTAGTTTTTTGAGGGATCTCCATAATGATTTTCATAGTGGTTGTCAGTTTATACCCCACACAACAATGAAAGAGGGTTCCTTTCTCCCTACAGCCTCACCAGCATTTATTATTGTCTAATTTCTTGATGATAGCCATTCTTTCTGGAGTGAGCTGGAATCTCAGTGTCGTTTTAATTTGTATGTCTCGAATGGCCAGCAATGTTAAACATTGTTTCATGTACTTATTGGCTGCTGCTATTTCTTCACCTAAGTGTCTGTTTATTTCAGATGCCCATTTGGGGTTGGTCTTTAAGTTTGTGGAGTCTCTTTTGTTGAGTTCTTTATATATTCTAGATGTTAGTCCTTTGAGTGGTAGCTGGCAAACTTTTTCCCCATTTTGTATGTTATCTCTAAACTCTGTTAGTGGTTTCCTTTGCTTATAGAAGCTTTTTAATTAGATATTATCCTGTATGTTGATTCTTGGTATTATTTCTTGTGTAACGGATTTCATTTTGAAAGTCTGCCTATAGCAGTATCTTCAACAGTTTTACCTAATTTATCTTCCAGCAGATTAAGTGTTCTTGTTCTTATGTTTAGATCTTTGTTTTTTTTATTTTAGTTTAGTGCATGGTGGGAGATATGGGTCTAGGTTCAACATTTGGCAGATAGATAGCCAGTTTTCCCAGAGTCATTTGTTGAAGAGGCTTTCATTCCTCCAGCAAAAGGATTTGGCCCCTTTGCCAAAAGTAACATAGCTGAATGTGCCTGGAGTTGTTTCTATATCTTCTATTCTGTTTCCTTGGTCCATGTGTCTGTTTTGTTGCCATTATATGCTGTTTTTATCACTGTAGACTTGTAATATAACTTTGAGTCTGTGATTGTGATTGACTTGCCCTTGTTGCTCAGAATTACTTTTGCTGTTCTAGGTTTCTTCTAGTTCCATATGAATTTTAGGATTGCTTTATCTAGTTCTGTAAGGAATGTCTGGTATTTTGATTGAGATTGCATTAAATTGATGTAAACATTTTGGGTGTGGACATAGTGGCTTTGCCTATCCAGGAACAGAAGATGTCTTTCCACTTACTGACATCTTCTTTTTTAGAGTACTATAGTTTTTCTTTTAGAGGTCTATCACTTCCTTGGCTATTACTTAATACCTAAGTATTTCATTTTTCTTGAGGCTATCATGAAAATTGTTTTCTCAGTTTTCCTTTCAGCAAGTTTGTTATTGCTGACCAGGAATGTTATTGATTTCTGAGTGTTGACTTCATATTGTGCTACACTGCTATATTTGGATATTATTTCTAGTAGTCTTTTGGTGGGGTTTTTGGGGTCTTCTATGTGGAGGATCTGCAAATAATAATAATTTAACTTCATCCCTCCTTATCCATATCCTTTTTAGTTCTTTTTCTTGTCTTATTGCTCTAGCTAATGTTTTGAGAAGCATAGCAAACAGAAGTAATGATCATGGACATCCTTGATTTGTTCCTGATTTTAGAGAGAAAGCTTCTGGCTTCTCTCCATTTAGTATGATGTAGTATTTTTGGCATACAAATAGAAAACATATGGCTCCTGCCTAAGGGAAACTAGAAAAATGTATCTAAGATGCCATATTAATAATTGCTTGTTCCTTGCTGCAGCAAGAGTAGGTTGGGGTGGTATGGTAGCTAGGGCTTGATGAAAAGCACAGAATTAAGAAAGGCTGCAGTGCCAAATCACTTTATGATAATCACATTGCCACATTCAACTGAAATTCTCATATAAATCATTCCTTTTGGTTCAAGTTGGGGGAAGACCAATTAAAGTACAAACAAAAGTGATTAAAATGTTAATCTCCATGTATAAATTATAGAAATCACTGTTATTGATTATCTATAACATGGCTTTCAAACATGTTTTGAGTAATGGAACATTTTTTTTTCACACCAAAAGCTCATTCAGAAGCATAATACCCATACAGATAAAAGTGGCTGATGCTCTGGCTGAAGGGGTGGTAGTAGAACTCTGTTATTTGGCCACCAGGCACCTCTCTTACTTCTTGTCTCTCAAGGTATTATATAAAAAGCCACTTTGGCACCCAGAGCTCCATAGAGCAGTTTTCAGATCATAAGTCACAGACCGATCCCTTCATTTGGGAAACGGAATCCTAGAGAGCTGAAGTGACTTAATCAAAGTCCTAAAATTACTGGCAGTAATAGCACTAACTTCCAGCCCCTGGAACTCTAGTATACTAGCTTTCACCTGTGTCAGTCTACAGTACTGGATACTGGAGGCTGCAGAGTCAATTTAGAGAACAGCAGCTAGAGTTCCTACCTGTAAAGGAAAGTTAGAGGTTTCTGGAACCAGAGTCCTTGCTTAGAATTTTGCTTCTCCTCTATCAGTGTGGACCTCTGTTCTCATTTGGAAGCCTTTTTTTTGCCTATCATAACAGACGTAAAGAAATAAGACTACTTTCTCCATGTATTTATTTAACAACTATTTTATTGCTCTGAATTTTGAAGCTTTAGAGAAAAGTTTTACCCATAGGTGTCATAGCGTCCCTTGGTGAAGAGCTGCATGGCTCTGTCTGTAAGTTTAGGACCTTTCCATGACTATATTTAGTTTCATTTTTTAGTGGAATTTTACACTAATACATCTTATCTGGCACAGCTACTAGATCCATCAGCCATAGTGCAGACAATCTTCTCAGTGTAAAAGACAACTCAACACCTTGTATCCTTGTACACACTCAATAGATCTTTTTTAATTAAATGAACGATTTCAGAGGTATGTGCTATCTAGCAAATATAGTTTAAGAATATATTAATTTGATTTTCAATAACAAATAGAGGTGGGTGGACATCATTTGAGCCATACGCAATTGTTATATCCCAGGCATCAATAATACCAACATTGAGATCCTGGAAAATGTCCTTTATAACAAGATATTGAATATAGCCATGAAAGTCACTAAATCTTTCAACATCACTGTTCATATCCCTGGTGTTTTCTGTCTTGATGATAACCATAGTGTCTGGGCTTCTCAGGAGAAGACGCTGAATAGCTTTGTGGACATTGAGGGCCCTTCGGATGAAGACATCAAGAGGAAAGGGTCTGAAATGCTGGCCCAGAGAAATGACAATGACAGTATTTTTATCTCCTCCAATTCTGTCAATGGCCCGGGCAATGTACTCAATCTCTTTGACTGAGTAGACAAATGAGCTAATCAAGGGGTAGCCATGTTTTTGCCATTGGATGTTAATGTTTCTATCCAAGTCCACAGCGAGTTGGTGTTGCAGTTTTCCAGACTCATGCAGATCTACTGACTTCAGTGCTGATGACAAATCCGCAATCCCCAAAAAGGAGAATAATGTTACAAAGAGTGACTGGTCTTAAAGGTAGGAGAGAAGATTTGTTTTATAGAGTTAAGTAGGCTAATCATGTCTGCTTTATTATAGGCTTAACTGAAGGGATAATTTTTAAATTACTTGAAAAATTAAAAATGTAATCTGAACAACTACTTTGAAGATAATAACATGCACTAGAACAACCAGTTAGTTTGCTATCATCTTGTTTTGAAATTCTGTATCATTTTCATTGGTTTTTTTTTTCCTATTTTTTATTCTCTTTAAAATAAGAAGTGCTATACAAATGTAAGAGATTTATGTATGCCTTCCTACAGAATCATGCAGACCGACTGAGACTGGGAATGCTAAGACATTGAGATAATTTCACTGGATGATGATATGGTCAATTTTGTAAGTATTTTTATGCACTGTGTTAACTATAAACTAATCATTAGAGTCAATGATTAGTACTACTTTATAATATGTATCATCTTGAAAATAAAGGGCTACATTTGAAGTCTTATGCCAGTAAGTTTGGAAAATGGAGATGCTGGAGGTCTGGTTAGAGGAAAATGGTGGAAGTATTTTCTTACTCTGCTTCCAGCTTGCTTTAGTTTTCTTCTCCAAAGTACACTCTGATCATAGAATTTAACTTTTAACAAAATGCCTGAAACATTTCTCTACCACAGTTTACGAGATAAACTGAAGAGGATAGATAACTAAACAATTCAGTACTAAGAGACTTACCACTATGCAATGCGACCCCGAAGGATAACGCTAGACCATTCATTTTGTAGCTGAGCAAACTGAGGTCCAAAAGAGTTCAGGGACTTTTCTAGAGCTCATGACTGGAAACTCTTCCTTGTTGGGAATTCTGCTTGTAGCCCAGACCCTACTGATTTTCCCATTTTTTTGAGGGGACCTGCTTTCTTTCTGAGTTGGAGAGCTCAAGAGTGGCCTGGTATAGAAAGGCCAACATGGAGTCATAGCCTCTGGATTATTCTTAGTCATCAGAGCTGAGACCCAGGACATAGTGGGATAGGTAGTGATGGCTTTCTATATAGGATTTCTAAGATCTCTTAATTGATTCTGTGTTATTACTGTTGTACTCTTGGGTTTAGTAAACCCAAGGGCAAGTTAACTAGGATTCTCATAGCTGGATTGTAGCCTCAACTCTGATACTAATGAAAATCATTCTTACTGTTTTTATGGGCATTTTTCTACTTGCCCGAGTAGCTTACCATGTTTTAAATGCTTTATACCCACTACATTTCATTTTCAAAATCAACAGCATACACAGTTACTATTTCTAGTTGATGAAATGGGGAAATTGGGGTAGAGAAAATAAATAAGACACCCAAAGTCTTTGTTTCTAAGTGGCACAGACTAGGTCTGTTAGACTCTAAATCTTACGCTTTTAGCCATTGTGCCTGCCAGATGCAAAGTCTGACCTATTATCAGGTGATGACAATAGCGATGATAGGTTACACCAAGGAGAACTTGCTTTGTAACAGAGAGACTTGTAAATACACAATATATGTCACTGCAGTTCACTAGGTGGGTACTTTTTTATCTTCAGTTGATAGAGGAGGAAACCAAGAGACTAAATGGTTTTTTAACTTGTTCAATGTCACCAAGATAGGATGTGAAGTTAAATTTGGAACCCAGACCATCTGAATATAAAATTTGCACATTTAGTCACTGTGCCAACTGTAGAAGGGGGAAAATTCAATGTCTTAAATCATCTTTCGTTCTATCAATTTTCTAAGACTTGTGTAAATGGCGAAGTGTGGATTCTGCAGGGACAGGGAGGTAATGTTTTCTACCTTGGCTCCCTTCTAGTCAGATAAATGTATTCATTAAAAGAAAGGTAATGTCTTGTGAATATTTTTGGTGTTTCATGACTAAGTAGTATGATATATATGAAGTGAAAAAGAAGTTTCTAAAAGGGATATATATGAATAATAGCTTAGAGTGAAGCATACTTTTGATACTGGTTTTGAAGTATTCTATCCACTGGCGGATCGTGGAATCTCCCATTAGATATATGAATTTTCCTCTCAAGCAGTCTTTCATCTTGACTGGAGCCAAAATGCAGGAGACAGGATTCCATGTATGTTTCCAGACATGTCCACTGGGGATTGTGGATATCATTCCAGGCTTGCATTTCTTTTTCACTGGGACTGTTTTTGCTGCCAAAAAAATGAGCAATATAGGGTCTTCTAAAACATCACATTAGGCATCAGTATTTACAAAAAGACATCTATATTTCCTAAAGTAACCTTTTAGTAGGGGTAAAAGTGATGATGGAGGAAAAGCCATATTGAAGCATCTTCATAATGGAACAGCTAGTTTTCAGTGAAACTTTTCTGCGATGTTAGTTTCCTAGCTAATACTCTTTACTGGTCATTATAAGAACATGTGTTTTTCCCAGAAAAAAATGGCCTTCTGGTAAAGTTTAAGTATTTTCCAGCATTGCTTTAAAGCAACATCATCAATTCTTGCCCGGTGAGTGAAAGATCATTCATGCTATCATTTTAGCCCACTTTGCCTGAGTTTTTCACACACTATCACAGTGTCTTCAATGCCATCATCAAACTATACATTTTTTGAGTAAAAGGCAGGGTGATATAAGAGATTGCTTGGAAATTGACCAATATGAATGCCTATGTGTGTTGGTTTGGAGGTTCATGAAGGGTTGGGCATTAAACCCTCAGGCACTGGTTTACAAAGGGCTGAGGTGACTAGGATGGTGATTTGACAAGTCGGGACTCATGGTTATTCATCATCTAAAGAGTGTGGTTTAGTTTTTAACAACTGGGATGAGTATCTCAGGTGAAAAATACTATTTCTACATTTGAGTGCATATACTTTAATGCAGACAGGTATATAGCAATTAGCAAGATTTTAATGCTGAATTGATGTAAATATAAAAGATGTTGCCTTAAATCATTTTAGATGAAACTTCCCTGGGCTGTTTAGAGTCTAATAATTAATAATAATAATAATAATAGTAATTACAAATGTGTAAGTTCTGCAGTCTATGTTAGAGTTGAAAAGTGACAGACTCAAGGTGAGAATCAACCCCTACAGGTCAGGTTGGAACACTCTAGGTGCTGATTCTTGGGATAGAAGAGATGTAGGAGGTAGTGATAGAGGTAGGGATAGTATGTAGGGGTAAAGAACTAGCAAAGGAACTGGGAGAGAGTTTTAATGTTCATAGATTATTGACTAAGATGAGCAGGTAAGCAGTTACCTGCTAAGTGGATTGGTCATGAGAGATATAGTTACTCAAATAGATGACTCAAATATGTTTTAGCGAGTCTGATCATTTGCTCACTTATGTACCTGAGACACAATAGACGAGAAGAGTGCTAGTAGGCCCGAAGGTGAGAAAGCCCAGCAAGAAGAGGAAGGCCTTTGACTGGGTCTAGTACTAAGCAACTACCAAACTCAGAGCACTTACTGTTGCATTTTGTGACACGAATCACATTGGAGTTTTCCATCATCTCCACACCCACGTTTGACCTTAGAGAGACAACAAAATAGAAATTAATCTGCAGGTGGCCCCCCATAAAGAGACAAAAAGTCAGATTATTCAGTGCTTCTATTATTTCTTATGAAGTTAGTTGCTGTGCTCATGTATTCTCATTTAGTAAATTTCCATTTTTTACCTATTATTTCTAGGATATAGTTACTCAGATGATGGCAAGGTGATTTATTGAGATGCAGAGATCATATGGTGGAGCACACACACATATACAGAGTGTACCAACAAAATGTATACCTACTTCAGCAGTTTGCTGTACTATTAAATGTCTGGAAGCTAATGGCCGCCACTTTGAGCACTTCTTGGGATTATACACGCCAAAGGTAACATTAATCTCATGATGTCTCTATGAAATTTAGTATTAAAACATTTATGTATTTTTCTTTTCCATATATATGGCATGCTCTGTATTTATTTGCTTTTAGTTTTTATCCGCCTATATTCTTTTATTCCATTAGTGAGAATGAAATATCCAAATTATTTGGCAGCTTCTAGAGACTGAGTCCTGTCTCCAAATGAATTCACAATTCTTTTCCCAAGTGACTTTTCTCACAGAATATCAAAGATGATATACTTACAGGATTTTTCTCTAGATTGCCATATCAGCCAAACACCATATTTGCTGTGATAGTCAGCAGCAAAAATTATTTACCTTTCAAAGAGGGTTCTTTCTTGTTGGCTAAGATAGGAAACTTCCTTGTTCTTAGAATGCATGTGGGTAAGTGCAGCACAGGAAACGTGTGGAGGTCTCACACAGTAGAAGGCCTCTTGGTCTTCAGCATCCAGGTATCTACACAGTTCAGCACTTGAGTTTAAAAACAGGGCACAATCAGAACTGACTTGGGAGTTTCCACTGATGAACTGGCCTGTGAAGATCACCCTGTCATAACCTTGGTTTCTTGCCCTCCAGAGAGCCGATGCCCCTTCACTGGGGTGCATGAGCAGGACAGACAGGGAGACCTGGCCCTCCCAGAACAGACTGAAGCTGACAAGGTAGGTGCCGTTGTTGAAGTCTGTCACCTTCCCTGATGCACCTGCCTTCAGGTCTTTGGAGGACATCCTGGCCCTCAGAAAGTCCCCACCATATTTTTTCCTGCGTCCCAACTGATCCTTCACCTCCAGCAGGACATCCAGCTGGCCCCCCTGGCAGTACGTATCTCGAGGGTGGAGGATGGTGGCTCTGCTCTGTGTGGCACTGGTAGTAGTGTTCATGTGGGTGAAGGGTCTGGGTGGGATCAGCTGGTCCATTTTTTCCAGTATCTTCCTGATTTTCAGGTTAGTCTCTGCTGTAGCAACTACTGAGCACAGTGATGTTTCAGTACCCAGGGACTTCCTGATGAAATTCCAGTGAGGGAGGGAATCAGGCCACTTGAGTGCAGTCCAATCCTGAAATGACAAGAAATAGAATAAAGAACGTATCAAATGTTCCCACTTACTATAACAATTTTGTTGTTAGCCAAATTTTGTCTTTTATAAAGCAATGATAGTTACAGAAATTAAATTACACTGAGACTTTATGATTATATATGTTTCACATGCACAATACTTTTGTTTATAAATTCTACTAATGTTAGTCCATTTTTCATTGGTTAATTTATTCTGGAAGACCTCTTCAACCCCAAAGAGCCCTAGGATCATCTTCTGAAAATTGGTAGTAAATCTACTTTAATGGCAGCTGTGAAGACCCAGTGAGAAAATGTTTTTAACTACATAGTAGAAAATTGGTGCTCATTGTTTTTTTATTTTTCTCTTAAAATTAAAATTTAATCAGAAGTGTTCAATCTTAGACAAGAATCTGAGATGTTCAAAAATGCTAAAGATCATTTTTCAAGCTGGAAGTAAAAGATGCTGATTAGTAACAAATAAAATAAGGAGCATTAACTCATTGGTAAATATAAGTGCACAGTCAAAATTACTATACTCTTAACACTGTAGTCATGGTGTGTAGATCACTTGTATTTTTGTATGAAAGCCTCCAGAGAGCTGCTGCCCGTTCACTGGGGTGCGTGAGAAGGATATACAGGGAGAACAGAGTGAAGAACAGAGTAAAGCTGACAAGGTGGATGCATTGAAAATAATGGCTACAGTAGTTTGTTAACTATTAAACTACATAAGACATAACACCACAAATTTAGAATATGGTATAGGTATGGAGTAAAAGTATGAAGCTTTTCAGATGACCAAAGTTTAGTTATTAATCAGCCTACAATAGGGTTTATAACTATAAGATTTTTTTATGAATAAGTGAGGTCACATAGTATTTGCAGAGGTGGGGGATGGAGAGAGGGAGGGAGAGGGAGAAAAAGACAGACAGAGATAGAGAGACAGAGACAGAGAAAGAGACAGACAGACAGACAGACAGAGACAGAGACAGAGAGGGAAATGAAAATGGATACATAGAATACCAAATCTATGAAATAAAGCTGAAGAGTTCTAAGAGGAAAATTTATAGCAATGAGCTCCTAAATCAAAAAAGAAAGATTTCAAATAACCCAACTAATGTTACACCTCAAGGAAGTAGAAAAATACAAACTAGCTAAGCCCAGAGTTAGCAGAAGAAAGTGCATATAAAAATAATAATAAAATGTAGAGCAGTTAAACAGAGACTGGAAAAACAATAAAAAGAGTCACTGATCTTGTGTTGGCTTTTGAAAATGTAAACTAACATACATTTATTTATCCAAAGAGAAAAGATATAAGTAAAATTAGAAACAAAAAATATATAACTGGAAAAGGAGATATTACAACTGATATTATAGCAGTCTGCTACGAAAAGTTATATGCCAGGAAATTAGATAACTTAGAAGAAATGGATAATTTCCTAGACTTATGCAACCTACCAAGCTTGATTGATAAAGAGAAAGTCAATAAGTAAGATTTTATCAGTACCCATCAAAAATCCAGGTGCCATTGGCTTTACTTCTGAATTCTAGCAAACATTTAAAGAAGAACTAGTATCAGTCTGTCTTAAACTATTCCAAAATATGGAAGAGAAGTAAATACATATTAAAAGGTAAAAAGTTGAAAATTTTTCCTTGAACATCACGTAACAGAAAACTTTCACCACTTCTGATCAACATAGTTACTGGAAATCCTAGCCAGGCCAATTAGCCAAGAGAAAGAAAGAAAAGGCATTCTGGTTGGAATGGAGAAAGTTAAATTGGCCCTGTCTGCAAATGAGACAGTTTATAAAGAGAGAATCCTATAGGTTTCATCAGAAAATTAGAAACATTAATAAACAAATTCATTAAAGTTGTAGTAGGATATATGAGCAATTCACAAAAATCAATAGCCTTTTCACACACTAATGACAAACTATCTAAAAAAGCCAAGAAAAGAATCTTATTTATAAAAGCTACCAAAAATTACTAGGATTAAATTTAACCAAGGGAGTAAAGATCTGTATGTTGAACACTTATTATAAAACATTGATGAAGGAAATTGAGCAAGAAACAAATAAGTGGAATGATACTCCATGTTCATGGATTGGAAGGATTAATATTGTTAAATTGTCTGTATTACCCAAAGCAAGTATTCCTATCAAAATACCAATGATATTTGCACAGAAATAAAAAGCCAGTCTTAAAACTCATAAGAAATTACAAAAGATCCTGAACAGCCACAGCAATCTGGAACAAAATGAACAAAGCTGGAAGTCATGCTACTTGACCTTAAAATATACTACAAAAGTCTAGTAATCAAAACAGCCCAGTACTGATACAAAACAGACACACAGACCAGTGGCATAGACAGTCCAGAGATAAATCCTTTATTTATCATCCTTTAACATTATGCCAAAACCAACAATGAAGAAAGGATAATCTTTTTAATAAATAGCACTGAGACAATTGTATATTCACATGCAGAAGAATGTAATTAATACCTTACATCAAATGTTACACAAACATCAACCAAAAGTGCATTAATGGCTTAAATGTAAGACCTGAAACTATAAAACTGAAAGAAAAATAGGAGACAAGCTGCTTGATATTGGTCTGGTCAATGATTCGAGGTGGTAAACAAAAAATTTGGTCACAAAAGAAATAAGCTAGGTAAGAAGGATAAGTTTCAGGAGATACATTGTTTAACCTGGTGGCTAGAGTTAATAATGTATTATATTCTTAAAAATTGCTTATAGAATAGTTTTAAGTGTTCTTAGGAGAAAAAAGATGAAACAAAAAATGAGATAGCATATATAGTAATTTGATTAATTTAGTTATGCTACAATACACATCTATTTCAAAATATGTTGTACTGAATACAACACACAATTTTCATATGTCAATTAAAAATAAGTTTTAAAATAACAACACTTGCAACATGCACAGAGCTTTTATGTAGAGTACAATTACTTTCTTTATTTCATCCTTTATAATTTATTGGAACATTCTGTTATCTTTTAGTACTTTCTCAGATTTTTACTAATACAGCAGATACAGATATATAGGTTTATAAAATTTTTATTTTCTAATTCTAAAGTAACACTGATGTATTATTAAAAGTTAGAGAATGCTGAAATCACATAGGAAAATCAACCATAAACGTGTCATCACTGGCCTCAAACTCTGGGTGATCCTCCTAACTTCAGCCTCTCAAATGCCTATAATCACGTTGGTGCATGATTACAGGGATGAACCAACACAATCAGGTTTAACAAACATATTTTTAAAAAAATAACGCCCTAAAAGCAGTGTAGAGTGAACGTAAGGAGACAGGAATGGAGAGGGGTCAGCAGCTGACAGATGGGCAGTTTAGTACTTGCACTGTAAGAGTTGCTAACTGATAATGGAAATTATCATAGATGGGAACCAGATTTTCAGGAAGGAGTTAGATGCATGAGAAATGGGAAATACATGGAGAAGTACAAAAGACAAAGTTCTTCTCTTGAATTCTTTCAAGTGCATATAATTTAAAGTAAAAACTGTAAATTTGTAATAATACAACAACTATACCAGAGAATAGGATGAAGTATGCATAGAACTGAACAGAGTAATAGATTTTTTTTTCCAGTACAGGGAATCAATCTTATGACTTCGCACTTCCTGGGCAGGTGTGGTGCCCCTGAGCTAAATCCCCAGCCTGTGATGTTGAAAGATTATTACACATTAAATGAAGGGACATGTTAATAATTATAAAAACTAAGAATACATGATATAATGCTTAGAGAAACTACTAAAAACAATATAGAATCTGAAAGGAAATACTAAAAATAAAAAACTTCAGTTAGCTCAAAATGAGGCAGGAAAGAGTAAGGAACTGACAGCAAAAGGGTGAAACAGAAAATAAATAGCAAAGTGGTACCTCTAAATGCACTCATATTAATAATTCCATTAGATGTAAGTGGGTTAAATATCCCATTAATAGAGATAAATAACAAAGAAAGATATAAGGAATGCTGCTTAAGTAAAAGATACCTATAGATTGAAAATAAGTGGATAGAAAGTAATATGCCAGTAAGCATAAAATGCTAATATTGTTAAATTAGTCTATGGGTCAGAGAATGTCACTAGAAATAAATATGGACATTTTGTTATGATAAGAGAGTTTGTCAGAAAAAAATATATATATAGCAAAAACTGACAAAAGGAGAACTGGAAAATATCTATACATATGACTGAAACTTTAACAGCCTTTCTCAGTACTTGCTAAGGAACTATATGAAAAAATGACTAAGGATCCAGAAGATCTAAATATTATTATCATAATGCATTTTCACCATAATATCACATTATCAGATGTTTTTATACTGTTACAACTTCCAGTGAAAATAAGTGACTTTTAGGATGGTAGAATAATTTCCTGGGCACAAAAATTTGGGGTAGAAATTTAACAAGAAAATTCTGATTTGGGATGAAGATTACGGGAATATTACAACTTCAATTTTTGGGTAAAAAATCATGTAAGAGACAGAAAAGAACTTCATAGATCTGTCTTCTGTGAAATAGGAAGAGACACCTTAATTGAACCAGAACCTATGGGGAAATCTCCTGAAAAATTAAAGACAGGTAAGATTAAATCAAGAAAAAAAGTCAGAGTTCCAAATACAAGGAAAATGTAGCATAAAAACAGAATCTGCCAAAACATATGTATACCCTTCAGGAAATGAAAAATGGTATGAGTTTTTTTCAACAAATGGTATTACCCTCATGTGGGAAACCCTAGAGGATGTTGCATATCGCAGAAAACCCACTACAATGCCTGCCCTTAGGAAAGAAATCTAAAAAATGCATATGTAGCATTCTCAGTGATGAAGGTTACCAAACAGCAGTCTGCCATACTAATAAATGTCTGGAAGTGAATGGCCGCCTTTCAGAGCACCTCTTACAATTGTCGAGTCCAAAAGTAACTTGTATTAATCTCATGATCTCTCAATAAATTTAGTATTTGAATATATACACACATTTTTCTTTTCCTAACGTGTGTATACATTTTTTGGGTGAACTCTGTATTTGGTACAGCCCAGTGGTGCCAGTCAACTTCTTTTTCACTTGAAGCTGGAAATCCAGAGGACCATGTGAAAATCAGAATCTTTAATAATTTTAAAAATCTGGAGCAGAAAAAGAAAAAGGATGACTATGAGGTGCGACTTTGCAACCTCAGAGTGGGGTTTGCGAGGCTGTGCTGCTGTAGAGCTCATGACTAGCGACTGAACAAAGGCAAGCACCTATATTAAAAGATTACCTATCAAAAGCAACATTTTAAAGTTGGAGTAGAGTATTTAGACAAGTCTGATGTTGGAGTAGGGAAGTGTTTCCCTTCAAAAAGCACTCAATAGTTTTTAAAAGCCAGATAAAGTTTACTACATACAAAACATTTATTTTTCAGAAAGTCCATTAATACATGTTCATGAATTATCAGTTATCCTAGTTTTCTAATGCTGTATAAATTGCTAAAATTAATCTCTTAGGTCTCAGTTTGGACTTGCCCAGGACAGATGAAGTATAAGTAGCAATTTACTTTTGTAAGGCAGAGAAAGTAAGCGATTCCTACCTTTATGGAGTTGCGGAAAACTGTAAAACTGATCCAGACGGCCAGTATGAGCAACAGGACCAACAGGGACCTACGATTTGCCATGCCTGTTTTCATACTTCAGAGCCTACAAGAGGCAGTACAAAATATGCAGTCTTACAGCAAAACAAAACAAAGAAAAACTTGGAAACACATCAGAGTTTTCTACCTCCTGATTATTTTTATCCTCAGATAAGTTACTCCCAGAACTTATGATCCTTCCTGCTGCCCTTGATGCTCCCCAGCTGCTGTCTTTGGCTATCAGCTTGTACATTCCACAGAAGAGAAACACTGTGGAGCTCACCACGGACTCTACAAACCCCAAACAGGAAGTGTGTGAGGTTGCTCAAGCGTCAGTGACATCTCCAGGCTGTGTGTTATCTCATACACTCCCGTTTTCCCCCTTAAATGCAAAAAGCAGACAAAACACTTCAGCAAATACTGACACTAAGAAACATTATCACAGTGTCTTCTTTTCAGTATAAATGGATCTTGCAACTTCCTAATAATTCCTGTCTGTAAAGGTTTTACTTTCTTAAACTACTAACCTTTCTAGCACTCTTCAACCTTGAAAAAATTATTCTAAAACTCATTTATCACTTTATTTTAAATATTTTTCAGGTTTTATCAATGTTTTGTCTTTAGTTCATATTAATATTTGTCTTTGACTTGGAATTCCAAGTTGTCTTTTCAAACTGGTTGGTTTAAGGATGTAGCTCAGTGGTAGAGCACCTTTCTAACTTGTGTAAGTCTCTGAGTTCAATTACTGCATCACAAAATAACATAAAATAAAGTAACGTAAGATTGATTGAATTTTACCCTTTAAAAAATTTCCATTTCTTAAATTTTATTTTCCCCTAGAAGCACCCCCCGCCCCAGACTCATTTTATATACAGACATTAGAGATTTCAGCACTCGAGAACAAATATTACAACTTTCCCTTACCCATTGCATTTTGGAAATATTTTCATACCTTTAGTGTAGAGTCTTGGTTCAGTGTCATACACAGAAACTTCTGTGAGCTGTATGTGGAAATTTTCTTCTGAAGCCTCTAATGTGCTAATGGGTGTTTTTTATCTATAGCAAAACAAACCACAGGCAGAAATAGTGATCTTGATGGTGTGGATTCATAGCCTTCTGCATGTTTCAGCTCAGAAGTGTCAGGCATGCCAGCTTTACCTTAAGGAAGGACCTGAATTGCAAACTATAATTATGAGGTCAAGCAGAATGAGAAAGAGGAATGAAATGATCTACATAGCAGACAAAATGATTTATTTGTCTTGAGCCTTAAGGAGTCCAATTTTAGTAAGCATATGACAAATACCTGATAAGGAAAAAGTGAAGAAAGCCAAAAGTTGGAATGATTAGGAGTAGTCACCTGTGAAGAGTTAAATTTTATACTTTTCATCTGTTTCCTGCCATCAAAACCCAGATGCCAGGGACCAAGCACAATATTATCTCACACATAATACATACTCAATAAAATTTGCAAGGTTAAACCAAAAGAACCTGAAATACAATGAAGACAAGAAAACAATATTGACTACCTCTCAGATGGAGAGAACGACAGCTTACATTCACAGGTTGAGGCCATCTGGGAGTTGTATTCTTGATCTGATGAAATCAAAGAAGGTGCCCACAGCAGGGGGCTGGCCTGCAGCTCCTTCCATGGTTTTGTGGCTCTCATGTATGCTGTCCCATACATAAGGTGGAAGGCACACGTCCATCAATCCTGCCAGTTTGCTCTGTTAGCCGGAATCAAGACTTATTTCAAAAGGATTTTAATCCTTCCAACACCCTTTACCATGCTGTACCAAACTAGTCATAACAATATTTCAGTATGACTTTACATGATGACTGTTAAAAAGTGATGTTATCTTGTGTTACTGGGTCTAGGATTGCTCAATTCTTTCTAAGGAACTTATAATAGGAGGAAATATTTGCCGTGGGTTTGGTTTGGCTGTTCCTTGGGAGACTGATGCCAGCAGCCAACCAAGTTCACAGACTGCTCTGAGACACCTAGATGTGCAGATTTTATTTGCTTCAGTTAGACAGATACTGATATTTAATGTGAATCTGGAAACTTTTTATAAGGTAGGCGCAGTAGTCGTGCTTGATTTAAAAAACTGAAAGTACAGAACAGAGTTTCAATATTTCACCCAGATCATCTTGCGACATATAAAACAGGGCCAGGTGCAGGATTCCTGACATTCTGACCTCTGATTCAAAGGACTTTCCACTACTCAGTCTGACTTCAACGTCTGTAATGTAGCCAAATACAGGTGTATCCTATGGTTCATGCATTTATTGTCTACTATACTTAGAAGAAAGGACTCCTTTTTCTTTTTTTTACTATGTTTTTCTTCAAATGGTTCAAAAGGTTAGTGTGAACAAGATATGTGGTCTTCTGTAGTATGCTATCCTTGCAGTTAATATACATTTCATCATCCTCTTTGGTAGAGCAGTTTCCTTTCCCCTAAGTTAGTCTCCGTGAGGGAGTCTACACGTGGGAGCTTAGTCACAGGTAGGATCGTAGAGCTCTGACTTTACATAAAGAAATTCAATCCAGGAGAGCAGCAGTTCTTTGGGGCATGAGTAGAGTAAGAGTAGTGCTGGTCAGATTCTAAAAGAGCACAAGCAAGATGAGCACAGGCCAGTATTTGACAAATCAAAGAGCAAGTGTTCAGAGAACAGTCTTTGGAGTCCACAAGATAGTTAGGAAGATGGCTCCTGTGGTTTCAGGAAGCAAATAGGATGTGCTCTGTCATCAAGGCCCCAGTGCATGGTAGTCAGTGTCATTTCAATGGGATTTAAGAATAGAAAGAGGGTCCCTAACCTGGAAGAGTTCAACATAAAGGCTAGAGAAGATGAACCTAAGAATGACTTAGGAAGGCCGCAGTGAGAACCCGGCACAGGACTCAGGAAGTAATGATGACGGGCATAGGCTGTCACAGCTCAATCTTCGCTTTACCAACAGAGGAGGGTGAAGAGGCCTGCCTTCTGCAGCAGGCACATGGGTAGATAGCTCATCATGGCCCCAGACTTACCAGCCATGGAGAGGGTCAAGCACTCTGTCGTCCTTAGTTATCCAGTGGGGAATGGACTGCTGTGCCCACAGCTGTCTTTGAAAAAGCAGTGAAACACATCGTAGCTGTAACACTTTTTACCCCACTAACCTACACCAGAGATGAGCATCTGTCTGCTTGTTAAGTATGTGGTGCTGGGAACCTCTGCAAAGGCTGGCCTAAGAACTCAGCCAAATACAGATGCTCACCTTGGGGGATGACTGCCCACCACTCAGATCTACTTACTGCAATCCAAAAAAGAGATGAACGTGTGTAGAGAAGAAAGCAGCTGGTAGGTGGGAGGTGGATGTGGACTACACAGAAAGGAAAGCAGCAGCCAGTATTTGCTGAGGACTCACTCATGCCAGAAATATACTATGAGACACTTTGAGATGGGGAAAATGAGGCACTGGCTGTTTAAATCCACTAGCTAAATCCATGCTTAGTAAACGGAAGAGGCAGACCTTGAGCCTAGCTCGCCAGAGCTGCATTTTTAACTATCAGGTTCTGCCAGAAGTCACGAGGCAGCAAAATCCATGGAGGGAGGAAGAACAGAGATTAAATGTTAGCGGCAGAAATAGGTGGCAGAGCAAGATAGTGGTCGTGTCACTAAAACAGTGGTGCCCCACAGTAACGCAGGTACGCTACTGAGATGATAGCCGAGCTATCACTGGAGCTGCAGCGCTTCTTACACACCCTTTCACTTAGTTCCTCAGCAGCACTGGAGGCCGAGGGCATGTTGTGAGGGGGAGAGAAAGAACTTTGTCTCTCTCCCCCACTTCACAGACAGGATACTAACATGCATGAAACAACCAAAACTATGCAGAGCAACTAAATATATTATACACACAAGTCATTAGTTTTTATTTACTGACTACAGAGAAGAAATCGTTTTCCGTGGAGATGAGAAGTGAGTTAGGACTGCAGTGAGCAGCATATTCAAACTCACTGGACTTTAACACCTCAGTAACACTAGCAGCATGTGTCTGATGTTTTCTATTATGCTGGAAAAGTATATTCCTTTTCAACAGGTCAAAAACATGTTTTCTTTTCCCACAGTGATGTGATTGGTTTCTTGAACAACCTTAATGAATGTGCACCTTGAAAGGAGAATATGGGCACCTGGCCATCTGGTCAATTTTTGACCAAATTTTGTATAATAGGTTTGCCTGAGATTTTGTATAACAGGTTTGCCTGAGATTTTGTGTAACAGGTTTGCCTGAGATTTTTATCCTCACAATCAAAAGAGGGGGAACTTATTTTTAGAATTTTCAAGCAGTCTTGCCCTTCAGGATTGACTGGAATGCCTCCAACATGAACGTCCTTTCAGTCATATGATTGTAAAGCAAGGGTATGCTCCTTTTTCCTGCAGAAAGCATGAGTTAGTGACTGAAATGCAAATATTTTAGAAAGTATTTTGTTTCATAATATACATAGATGCATTGTTAAGGTGCATCATTTCTCCACAGAATATATCACCTTTTTGCAGGTAATCTTGTCTGGTTCTCAGTATGGACATGAATTGCTCCATATGTGTAAATTACTGCTTATTCTTTCAAGATTTTTTTTTTTGTTCTGATTTAGACAGCTGTTCATGGATAATTGGGAATGGAGAATCTGGCCACCAGAAAACAGAAATGGAAACCAAATTTCCCAGTCACTTCTAACTCACAGAGACTAGATTGGACCATACATGTTCATGATTTGGTGCGAGTTGTAACTGAATAAACAAAATTTTATGAATGGTAATGGATTTTGATGTAACTGACACTTAGAAACCTTGAGGTAAGTCAGGTACCTGTTTATAGAGTTTGGATTTTACTTCAAGGTAAAATTCTCCACTGTTATTTATCCTAGAAATAAATTTATCCTATGGCAGAAACTTGTAGGCCCTTGCATTTGGGAAGGAGGCAGGTTCTTTTCTCAGTGGGGCCTTAAGAATCAATTTGGTCTATAATTCTAGGTCAGGAGTTTCTTGAATTCTCTTACTTTTCAAGGGCAAACTTATGTTGAGAGAGGTGGTAGTAGATGCAAAGGGTCCAGTTTGGGTTTTGAATCTATGAGTGTAGTAATATTGAGTAGAATTTAGGAATTATTTTCACTCTGTAATTCCTTTCTGTTACCTCTGAACTAGTAGTAGACTCATTTAAAATTATAGCTTATCTCAGCTATGCTTGGAAAAATGAAAGTTGTGCATGAGACTGAACAGAAAGCAAAGAAAGTGTTCTGAAGCTTACTCAGAGCAACAGGACTTACTATGTTTCCCCTCCGCTACCAGCAGGCTCACAAATACTGAGCAAGAACTAACTCTACAAGCAAATGCTATAATGAACACTGAAAATGAAAGGCGCTGTCTGAGCTGCAGCACAGAAGGAAGACCTGATTAAGGGAACAAACTGACCCTCACTTCAAACATTTTATGCTGCTAAAGGGATTCGAAGCCTTTGTTATACTGAGGTCAACCAGAGTAGCAGTAAACTTCAGGTCCATCGTCAGCCACGGTGGCACATGGCTATAATACCAGCACTTGAGAAACTGAGGCAGGAAGACTGTAAATTGCAAGTCAGCCAGAGCTATATAGGGAGGTCAGGTCCAGACTGAATTACATAGCAAGATCCTATCTCCAAGGAGCAAACAACAAGCAAAACATTCACATTCAGTCCAATTCTTGCCTAAACTAACTCTCCACACTGAAGACCTTCCGGAAGGAAATACAAGCTTATTTTAACACTTAATATCTCTACAGTTCTGTATAAAATATCCCAGTTTCAATAACAACAGCAACAATGATGACACCAGCAACCACAAAAAGGTTTAATGAAAGGCAGGGAGCGAAATGCCACACTCTGGCACGGCTGCGTAGCACAGCGTAGAGCACTTGCCTAGCACTGAGGCCTCCATTCACGCAAACAGACACATTCCTATAAAACGGGGAAATTAACGGAACAAAACAGGTAACCAGGCTCATACATTGGAATTACTTAGGAGAAAATTAGAATAACGATGATTAATGTAATAAAGTATGATAGAGAAGCAGGCAACTTTCAAACTGCTGAAAACAAAAACAAAGGGAAAAATTGTAAAGGTGACCAGAGAAAAAGGACAAATTACATATAATATAAATTATAGCAGGATACTTAAAGAAAGCAACTGCAATGAAATCTTGAAAGTGCTGAAAAAAAATCCTATGAACCCTATTACAAAAAAAATCCTAAGTCCAGCAAAAATATCTTTCAAAATTTAAGTATGAAGTCTTCAGAATGAACAAAACCAGAATTCATTATCAACTGAAGTCATTCATCTAATATGAAGGAATATGATATAAGAAAGAAATTTAGTTCTGTACAAAGCAATATAGAGTATTGAAAATAAATATATGAAGTAGAGTACTTTAATTTTCTGTACTTTTTATTTGGCTTTTTGAGACAGCATCTCTCTGTGCACTTCAGGCTAGCTTTGAATCCACTATATAGCCCAGGCTGGCCTTGAACTCACAGCAATCCCCCTGCTTCCAATTACGAGGACTATAGACTTGTGCCATCATGCCTGGTAACTTTCCATACTTTTAATTGCTCTAAAAAAATAAATGACTCCCTAAAGAAGAAGTACTAAGCACTGAACTATGTGTTTATAGTGCACACTAAAATAAAATATATAACGAAAAGCTTAGGAAGTTGGAAAACGTATTGAAAGTCATTTACCACATATGGAGTAGCATATTAATTGAATGTCCATTAATTAGGAAAAATAGTGTAGTGCTCTCTATCTCTCACCATGATGCTCTGTACTACATTGGGACCTTGCCAACAAGAAAGCCTTTCCCAGTGCAGCTGCTCTAGCTTGGGCCAAGAACCTTCCTTTTCCCTTGGTGCCTCCATATTTCTGTGGCATATGAGGTCTGTGGCTAGCTCCCATAGGATGAGAGACAAAGCCATGCCACAGAATGATTTCTAAGCATAATCAGGCCACGGTCAGATCTTGTTTAACCCACTTCAGATGGCATTCAGACCAGGAGATCAGATCAAAGTTACTCTGTAAGGGCAACCATGTAAAGGCTTTCTCTTAGAAACTCATGATGCTGAGGCTTGGAGTTGGCTCTTTCACACTGACGTGCTGTCAGACATCGTGACTTCTGACCTATGAAGATATGTAAGGGATCGGCTATGAGTCACATAAGTTTATTCAAGAACTCACAAATTAAAGTCTGCCTCAAATTAAAGTCCACCTCAAACATTGTCCTAGGTTATGGTTTCCATTCATAGTTGTTGAGAAATATAAAATCTGTTGGGTGGAGTTGCCTGATCCTATACAACTAAATGTACTTCCTTTTGTAACACTCAGCTACAATAATACTTTTGTCAGTGTTATCTCCAGTCTCCTATTTAACCAAATCACTCAGTGCCTCAGATTGTGAGAATGTTAGGAGGTCTTTGAATTGTGGCCATAGAAGGCACATGCCTGTGTCTTCTGGTCTTTCAGGAGAGATGACCAGTCAATGATGAGTGAAATGAGCAGTCTCAGTAAAGGAAATTTATCATTTGTATTTTTTCATAACTGATGGGTGAGTGATGATGCTTGTATGTACATCATGAAGACCATATTGTGCATATATATAGTTTGACAAGGCAAATGCACCTAGAAGGAACTCTAGGACATTTTTGAGGCTATGGCTAATGGTGATCAAATCCGTATGTATTCTCAGCAATTTTTAATTATACATTAAAATGTGATGTGAAAGACTAGCCCCAAAATATAGGAGGATCCATCCTTTACTCCTTGTGAAAGCTCCCGGTGCTTCAAAGTTTTGGGACATGGATAACTGCTAGTATCATAGGAGTGTGCCCATTTCTTTGGAGCTGTTTGATCAAAAGGTTTCTTTCCTGGTAAGCAGTTTGGTTTCAGGCGTATCAGATATTGTCTCTGTACTGTGCTCATCTGCTTTGCTTTGTTAGTATACCTTTTATATACATAAAAAGCTAGGATGGTGTGCAGCATATCACCCATACCTCCGTTGCTTACTGATGCCTTGTGTAGCTCTCAGCTTCTTCTGGCAGTCTTCAGGCACCTTCACATCCCCCCAAGAGGCAAATCTTTGTCTGGATCCATTGAAACCTATGGGAACAGGTTCTTGAATAATAGCAATGGCAGCAATGTTACTGAAGATGGATTTACTAAGATTAAATATCCCAGATCAATGGAGAACTCGTGCAATGACTGGCTTTGTAGCCTAGCACATGCGGACTGAGATTGTTCTACAGATACACATTTAATGACTCTCTTAAAATATTGGGTGATCTTAGAATTCGGATCCTTCACTCATTTACTATGGCTGAAACAGAGGATCATGCTTTTCAAAAGGTAGAGTTGGCAAATTATGTCTTCTGGAATGTGCCTTTTTTCATGGTATTATCTGCTGTTAACAAGCAAAGACCTTGGTTTTTGCAGATTATGCAATAGTTATCACCAAAGAAAAGAAACGTAAAGCCTACCCTAACTCTCTGGAGCATAGTCATGATTTCTAATTTGGGAGACCAGGATTGCGCCTGTGGAGAAATTCTGAAGTCTGGTCTTTAGAGACAGTCATAGTCACCTTCCTCATCACTGAGGCTCAAGGCCCTGCATCCACAATTTAAAGGAGGAGGGGATTATTTTGATTCATAATTTCGGGATTTTTCAGTTCATGATTGAGAGGCTCAAATGCAAAAACAGCACAGTGGATGGACCTGCCGTGGAGAAAAGCTGCTCGCGATGGCCAGGAAGCAGAGAGAGACACAGTGTAGTCCTCCAGGTCAGGGCCCCAGTGACCCGCCTCTGACCAGGCCATGCCTCCTAACAGCACTTAGTTACTGAAGTTGTTAGTGGATGAAGCCACTGCTGAGGTTAGGGCCCTCACGGTCCAATTAGCTTCCCAATGCCCAGTTCTAAGTGCATGAGCCTTTGGAACATTTTAGACATTCACAACAGATATTTGACATCTATAACAGACATCAAATGCATTTACATACTCTTAAACTTATGTCAAACTCTCATGTGTAATTCTGGGTCCTCAAGGAAATGTGCCTGAGGGGGAAATAACTCTCAAGTATTCCTTGCCAAGATTTTAAGAGCATTAACACTTAAGAAAAACCAGATGTGGTGGCACACACCTATAATCTCAGCACTCAGGAGGAAGAGGCAGGAGGATTGCTGCAAGTTAAGGCCAGCCTAAACTACGTACCAATACCTTATCTCAAAACAAAGCAAAACAAAACATTGAGAATATGAGCTAGAACAAAGTAGAGAAATAGTAAGGTAAATTCAACTAGCCTTCCATATCTGTTGATTATGCAATTATAGATTCAACAAATCACTGATTAAATTTTTTGAAACAAAAAATATTGCATCTATACTGAACATGTGTAGACTTTTTTCTTATCATCATTCCCAACTATTTTTAAAAAGTACATTGTAACCCTTTGTTCAACCACTAAATGTTCTTATTTTTTCAACATTTGTGTGTAAAGTGGTATAAATAAGAAACAAATAATGGAGAGTAAATAGAACAATTAAAAATGCTCAATGAATCCAAGGCATTGAAAGGAGGGGGAAAAAAGAAATGAAATATAGAAATAAGCTATTTAGCTAGCAGATTCAAGTCCAGAGATAGGAATAATGACTTGGTATGAATGATCTAATCCAGAGGAAAGCAAACATATTCTTTAAAAAGCCAGATAATAAATATTTCAGGAGAAAGAAATTTCAAACAAGAAAACAGGTATGGTATATTGAAATGAACCCTGTGGCATTTGATTATTATTAGTTTGTTATTTCTCCTCCAATCACTTGTGTACCTCAAAAATATTTCCTCTGTGCCAGATTTTGTAAATGCGTTGGCATAATGTTTCAACATTTTTCTAGTTCTCTGTGTCCCTCCTTCTGTCCCTCCCTATCTCCCTTTCTCCCTCCCTCCCTCTCCAGGGTCTTGCTATATAGTTCAAACTGGCCTTGAACTCATTGTGTAACCAGGATGACTTTGAACTCAAACTCACAGCAATCCTCCTTCCTCGGCCTACTCACTGCTAGTGTTATAGGTGTGTACCACCACATCCAGCTCTTCTCATTATTTTAAAGATCTTCCTGGCATCACAGGTAAATGTACTGTTTTTTTAATCCCTTGAATTATTTATATATTTTATTTCTTCCTCACCCAAATTTACTGGAATGTTGTCAACATTTTAGTTTTGCTCCAGGAGTCAGGTCTTTATTCTGCTGATCCTTTTTTTTGTTGTTTCTCTGTTTTACACAGTGTTTGGATCCTTTTCTATTTCTGTGATCTCTTTACACCCATTTTCTGCAGAGTTCCTGTGTTGTTCTTTTTCTGTCCTTGATTTGGCTGCCTAGTCTTGATTTTCACTCTAGTTAATAGCTGCACTTATATTTATGTACTTCCCTGTTGGTATAATTATTGGCATCACATAATGGTTGATACAAAGTACTTTCATTGTTATTTATTGTTCAACATTTTGCAGTTTCATTGTGATTTACATTTAAATGATGAATTCATGAGTTAAGATTTTCTTAGTGACTCAGTGTGTGGTCTATTTTTTTATTTTCACAGGTACTAGAAAACAATATATTACTTCTCTTTGTTCCTTGGTTTTACCCCTACTTTTCTGGAATTCGTATTAAATATTTATATTGATTTCAATATTTATATTGATCTTCTAACTTGTCTTTCAGATTCTTTCAATTCTATATTCCTGGATTATTTTGGGGGAGTTAATTTACCAGATCTCCCAGCTCACTAATTTTTATATGTTTTATTCTTGCATGAGTATTATTTGTTTCAGTTACTGTATATTTCAAATTAGGAATCTTCAACCGTTTTTTTTTTTTTTTGACTGCTTGTTTCTGCTTTACATTGTCTACATTTCTATATTATCACTCTCTAATGATGTTTAGGCTTAATTCTAATTCTTGCTCTGTATGGTCTATTACTTTTTTCCTTTCTTATGTAGAAGTTAGTAGTTATATTCTTCAGATGGCTTGTTTTTTTTTTAGCTCACATTCCCCTGGAATTTTCTACTACTTTTAATGGTATTCTATCCCAAGGAGAATGAAAGAATTTCCAAGCCTCACCCTGTGTTCTTGAAAGGAAATTTATGAAGCTAGAAGGATTCTTTAGTGCTAAGAGCCTTTTTGTTCTGACCTGAACCATTTCCTAGTCTGTCACTCGTGGACATGTGACATTGACCTCAAGTGACTCATCTGTATTTCAGCACCTGACACTGAGCTGCTTACTTGTTTTCCCAAGGGCTATTACCTTCTTGAGATCTAGTTATCTAGTGCACAGGTTCTCGACCAAAGGTGGTATTTGGAACATTTTGAGATTGCTATGATGACTCTGGGTTACTATAGGCATTTAGAGCAAAAATACTTATGGCCACCTTGCAACTATAAGGTGTTTAGCCTGGTATGCTAAACACTCCATTATGCATGGACCCCCCCAATGGAGTACTATATCAAACAAAATTATAACAGAGTCCTTGGGTGCTGTGATGCAGAAGTGTTGAAGTTCAGGAGCAGCTCATTCATTTTCACATGTAGGTTTCTCCTCTCTACCCTCAGCATCTCTAATGGAGACAGATGCCATGACATTGCCTCCAGTTGGTACTGCAAGATGACATCATTTCTCTGTCCACCTTATAGTTACAAGGTGGCAATAAGTATTCTGAATTGCACACTCTCAGGGAATTTAAAGAGCTCAGAATGAACATGTAAGTTCTTGCCCTATTACGGTTCCCAGCTTTTTCCTGCCTTTATGTTGGCTTTCTCTTAAACCTTTACCCCATTATGTACAATGAGCCCAGTTATCAGGGACTTCCTGGGATTTCTCTGTTATTGTAAACACCTGAAATCCATCACCTCTTTTCACTCTCTGGCATCTCTAAGGTAAGATCAAATAAAGACACCAGCATCTTCTATTAATATACTATTTTACTACCTTACCAGGAATGCTTTCTTAATAGCATACAGAACAAAAGATACATGGATTTGAAAGATTAGAGCAACAAGAGGGTTTGTCATAAACAAAACAGAATGAAGAGCTGGCAATATAATGCTTTAAAATTTTTTTTTAAATTAAAACCAGGGCCTCTACACTGAGCTATACCCCCAGGCATTTAAAATTTTTGTTTTCAGACAGTCTAAGTAAGTTACCCAGGCTGGGCTTAAACTTACCATCCTTTTGCCTTTTATTTTGAGTTTTTTTCCCTCTTGTTTTTTTGACTCAGCCTCCCAAGAGTACTAGGGTTACAAGCAGGAGCCAGCACACCCATAGAACCTTCTTGAAGACTTAAGTTTGAGTTGATCCTGCACTTGAACTCTATAGTATGATAACCATGGATCTGTGGTTCCATATTTTGCTGTTATTTTGTTGAAAATGTTGTCTTGAAGCCAGTTGTTTTAAATTCAAATAGTATATGGAAAAAACAAAGAGGAGAAATTTGAGTTTTCCATCCTTTGTAAGTAGTTTGGGATCCACTGTCACCTGCTTGAAGACAGAACAAACCAATGAAAAATGATCTGCCTGTAGTTGACACTCCAGTTAAAAACATGTCTGGCCTTGAAAATGAGCTAGCTTTTATTTGCTCTCAGATGGCTGCAATTGTGAAAATGTAGGAACTGAGAAATTGTACAAATTCTGACTCCTTTGACTTGAATAACATGCCCAGTGGTGTGAGGCAAATTCCATCATCAGGGTCTGCTGAACTATGTGTGGGAGCACTAGAATAGCTTCCAAATTCAGTGTGGTTTTAGTTACTTTCTGAGACAAAATATCCAACTTCAACAACTTAAGGAGGAGAGGTTTGTCTTGGCTTACTGGTTTGGTTCATGATTGGCTGACTGCAGGCAGGAACAGGATGGCTGAGAAGTATGGTCAAGGAAGAGGTACTCAGTTTATAGCAGCCAGGAAGCAGTGATAGAGAGAGAAGAGTCAGGGAGGGAGAGATACCCTTCCATATCACACCCCCAGCAACCCACTCCCAGCCAGACACAACCTCCTAACGGCAAGTCAGCTATGACCCCATTGGTGCACTAACCCACTGAGGAGTGTAGCACAGCTACAATCCAATCACCTTTTAAACACATGGAGTTTTCAGGGGACATCTGGATCTAAAGCATAACAAGTGTCCTCCTCCCTCACCTCTGCTCCCTCCTCAGCTTTCCAGGTTTTATTTTCTCCCCTCAGACATATTTGTGACTCAGATAATCTAGTTTTGAAATGAAAAAGCAACCCTCAGGTGCCAGTAAGATGAAGTCTTATAGTTATTACTCAGAAAGCCAGAGAAATAAGGATATTCCAAGCATGTTAGGTGTTCTAAAGCAAAAGGTCTCCACATTTGTTGGCATCAGAGAATGGTTTCATAGAAGAGCTTTTCCAAAGACCAGTGGTGGGGATGATGGATTTGGGATGATTCAGTTGTGTTAGAGTTATTATGTGCTTTATTTCTATTATTATAAGCTTATGCTATATAATGAAATAATTATACACCATTAACTCATCATAATGCAGAATTGGTGGGAACCATGAGCTTGTTTTCCTACAACTAGACAGCCCTCTCTGAGGGGGATGGGAGACAGTATCCCCAAATGTGTGGCCTATGCCAAGTTTACTCTTTAATCTTGTTTTGGTTGCTGTCACTGCAGAAAACCCTGCTTCATGAAGCTAAGATGTTGGAAATGGAAGCAGAGTTTTCAGTGTGTTTGTGGCAACCTCAGAATATTCTGGACTGACTTTAATCCAGAATGTATAGAGATTCCTTCCTTCCTTCCATGGTAAGAAGTAATGCTCAAAGTCTTTTGAAAGCTGGTATAGCTGATCATGCACCAGTTAGGATAAAGAAGGTCAATCTCTTTCAAAGTCTCTGCTAATGTCTGAAACATGTTAAAAATTCGAATACTCATTGGTTAACCCCGTCATTCCAGTTTGGCTTTGAATGCAGCTACTTTATCTGCTGACTTGATAGCTTGGTAGCATAGCAGTTTTAAAGGCTTTGTGGTTTTATTGGATAGTTGGTCACCACATAATATACAAAGCAGGCTTGGAGAATGTGAATCATCAGCTGCAATGAGCCCATACTTTAAGGAGACTCTTGCTATTTTCTTTTAAATGTAGCTTTCTTTTTGCCTGCAGTCTTAGTTTTCTGCTGCCTCACCGTTGGGTCGTTTCCTGTTTTCAAAGAACCTCTCCAGTGATGATTATTCTATGCATAGCAACTTCCTTCCAAAGAGTACAGTATGAAGAAGTGCAAAGAGTAACTGGTATTGAGGAGAAATCTTATAAACACTACCTCAAACAGACAATATTAACATCCACAGTGTTAAGTCATAATTACATGTCCTCACGATATGATGTGATGACAATGATACTTTACTCCTTTGGCCTTTTTCCTCAAATCCATACACCCAATCTGATTAAGGGAGAAAAATAAAACAAAATAAAGCAAAACAAAACAGCCCAGCTGAAGGACATTCCATGTGAAACACTTTACCAATACTTCTCAAAACAAGGAATCTAAGAAATTGCTATAATCAAAACAATCAGGAGATAAACATACATTAGATAAATTAGGACATTTAAATGTAATGAATTTTAGTAAATGAAAATGTTTAGTATTGGCTCATTAATTGTAACATGTACCATAGTTTAAATGTTACTATAGCAAAGCATTCCACATACATACATTTGTGTCATAGTATAAATGCATCACAGTAGTATAAGATGTTCATAATAGAGGAAGCAGTGTACATTTTTGTACATCTAACACTGTTTTGAAAAATAAATATTAAAAATTTTTAAAATGTAATTATTCCTGTGAATAAATAATAAAAATCTCTCCAATCTTTGCCCCAAGGGAAAAATTTTATACCATTTGTGCCCAACATTGCCTAAGTGATAATACAATATTTTAGAAACAGAGAAAAAATTGAAAATCCCCCAGACTTTTGTGAGGAAGATAAATAAAGGAAACATTAACTACTGTGGAATGTAAATTAATAATCTGAAACAACTAGCCAATTGAATTCTGCGTCGTAGTGGGGAAAAACCTTTATGGTTATGTTAGGTTTATCTCAGGAAGAAAATGATGAGCATCTGTTACATTTTGTCATGTAGCAATCACCTGGAAATCCAGAGTCAGCATGGGCTTTTTAAAACCTAAGGATAGTGGAGACTCAGCAGATGCAGAAATAAGCCTTTCTCCAAGCCTTTCTTATCTGACTAAACAGAAACTTCTGAGCAACATGGCGACAATAAATCTTCTCTCCTAAGAAGGTTCATAGACAAGAAAAACGCAGAAACAGTACTCTCAACATAAAGAATCATCATCACAGAGCTTCTGCTCTCCACTTTGTTTTCCAAAAAAATCATTTGTATTTCCTAAAGAAACCTGGTTATTCTTCCCATAAAGGTCTTTTCTCCTCTCCGCTTTTCTCTGCTAAGTTAGGTATATAAACGTTTAATCATTTAATGAGCAACTTCTTCTGTTGGCTCCTGTATGCATAAGATAAGCCTTTTTCTTCCGTTAACCTATCACATGTCAGTTTAAGTGAAAGTCCTCTGGTTACTTAAGAGGGTAGATTAAAAAAATGGTCATTTCAACTGATGCTAAAAGGTGTCAATGACACGCAGCACTCATTCAACATTTAAAAAATACAAAAATAACCTTTCAACCAGCTAAGAAGGAATAAGTATAAAAAAGATATTCATTAAAATTCTACATTAAATACATCATACTTATTCGTGAAAATTTCAAAAAATTCATAGTAAAATTAAGAACGAATTAAAATCATTAGTCATTACAATTTGAATCTCACATTTTTCTGGAGTTGAAGCAAAAGTGAGAACACCTGAGAAGAAAGAAAGGGAGTGAAAGAGAAAGAAAAGGAAGGAAAACTGTCTTTATGTAGCGATGACATGAAAATGTACATGGATGACCCGCCAAGCATTAAAGATCGTAAAACAGGTCCAGTTGTTTGATGTGGGGTTGGAAGTCAGAGCAGTGACCCCTTCAGGTCCACCTCAAAATGTGATGTCTTCGCAGATGGAACGACGCTGCCATAGCCAAGGAATGGCTAAGGTGTGAAAGCCCAGTGAAGCTTTCAAATTTCTCTTGTCTTAAGTCACACAGCCTGTGATCCTTCTATGGCAGTCCTAGAACACTAATACGAAGTTCAGCGTCAATACAGAGGCAGTTGTAGTGAGGAGAAAATTGTTAAGGTAACGGAATAGGAACCCCTTGGGCTTGGAAGGGACTGCTAGACTGGACTCCCTTTGGTGGATAAAAAGCAGTTGCCCCAAATCTATTCATTGCAGTTTTTCCCACTAACTGGTTCCTGACAAGTTTTTACCTATAGACAGCGATGGACATTGTATTTATAAAGCCCATTTTTATATCATTTTGGTTGACAGATAACCTGCATAGAAATATGTCATTGACCTTAAAGAAAAAGAAAGTAATTGAGCCTTAAAAGTGTTTTTCCTTTTTATTTCAAACAGAGCAGATTCAGGTGTTGTAACCAGTCACCTGCACTGATTGAACAGACAGACAGACAAGTGTACAAGACAACTGCATTCAAATCAGAGTGTGCTGTCAGATATAGATTGGCTATACAGACATGGATTGGGCTTGGCACCCCTTTAGTTTTAAGAACACTTGAGGGGGTGTTATGGTTGATACCTTGTGTCTACTTGGGAAGTCTAGAGGTTTGGCTGAGTGACTCAGCAGGAAGCCAGGGTGCTTACTTTGTACACATCCTGAGCCTGTGGAAGAGGAGTGCATGGAGACTGCGTGAGAGCTACACGCCCCCTGGGTGGGGGTAGCCTGTTTACAATGTAAGGGAAGGAAAGAAGCTGCTTGCCGCCATTCCTCCATTTTTGCTCTTGTTTTTACTATGTTCTGCCACCATGAACTGTTGCCCTCTGCCATATGCTGCTCTGCCTCTGAAGCAGCCAAGTATGGACTGAAACCTCCGAAAACGGTAAGCCAAATAAACCTTTCCTTCCTTAACTTTGGACGTTGGGTATTTTGTCTCAGCAACACAAAAAAAGTAACAAAGACAGGGGGTTTCTTTTCTATCTGACAAACCTGCCATAATTTTGTGTTGGTAACAGGTTTAACTCTCATTTTTTCTGTATCTCTTTAACGTAATAGAAGAAGTACAAAGGAACCTCTTTTCAGAGTGCATTTCACTGAGGTTTGGACAAGGGGCAAGTCTTGTCCCCTGGGGGGTGTGTGTGTGTAACTGTCATCCCTAAAGGTCCCTTTCCTTTCTCCCTGATTAAGAGTTTTTTTTTAATTAAAAAAAAATAAAAGTACAAAAACATATTAACAAACAGACACCAATTAGCATAAAAAATAGTACAATCACAACTAATCTATAGACAAGGTGACATGGTCTCAACAGTGGTTATTGCTTTATCCATTGGTATCTTCGAAGTGTAAATATATGAACCCATATACAGACATGCAAATTTAGTCAGACAATTAATCCTCTC
>PVLD010015418.1:0-48601 GCA_004027595.1 Dinomys branickii | reverse complement strand
TGAGCCACATTCCCCCACCAGCTTTTTTATTTTAAAGATTAAAAAATACTAACAAAACAACAGTGAAGACAGAATCAAAACAACACAAAAATGATACATGACCTCAAAACAAAATGATAGGAATTAACAGTGCTTGCTACATTACATACTGTTATCTTCAACGAAGTTGTTCAGTCCACCAGACGTAAGAATGTAAGATTAATCAATCAAAGACAGTAACAAGTAATAAAAAAAAGCATTGGGATAGGTGTATTGGTGATGCCTGTGGGCTGTTGAAAGAAATAGTCAGTGCTTAAAATTTTGTTTTTGCTTGACCAATTTTGCATGCTTGAATCTGGTAATCAGAATGACGGATCTGAAAACAACAGTATGTAGTATAAGAACCATTGCTAAACTCATGCTGTCTTGTATGGTGAAGCTCTGCACCATCACCTTTTTTTGATATTGAGGATCAAACCCAGGGCCTTAAAAATACATGCTAAGCGTGCCCTCCAACACTGAGTTTTATCTGTATCTCCTATCTCAAATTTTACTTAGATTTACCCCACTCTTTCTCTTTTTGACTACTAATTCTGCTGAGATTTTAGATTTCTTTGAAGTTCCTTTTATTTTTCCTTCAGTTCCTTTCACTCTCACTTAAGCTTCCTCTCCAACTTCCTTTCTCTTGAGAAAACTCTAATTGCTCAAACCTCAGAGCTGTGATAGTCAGTCCTAGCTTTTCCTTTGTGCAACTGTGATTTTCTCATTTACAAGATAATCACCTAGTCCTTCTTTAAAAACAAAACCAAAATTTCCTTATTTTTTTCCTCATTGCAAGAATAATATAGTTTATGTTGAAATATTGGGAAATGTAGTAAACATAAAAAAATTACCTATTGTTTTACTCCCTGGAATTGACAAGTCATATTATTTTGGTATTTTCCTTTTTAGACCTTGTAATAATGTATTTCATGTTACTATGACAAACTATCTGAGGTTGAGCAATTTATAAGGAAAATAAATTCCTTTAACTTACAGTTTTGGAGATATAACAGCATGGTACTAGCTTGTGTTTGCCTTTGGTAAGAGCCTCATGAAATGGCATCACAGTGGCTGGAGCATTTTCTGAAGAGATCACATGGCAGGACAGGAAGCCAGACAGACTCGGAGGGCAGGCTCGGGCTCAGGCTTCGGCTCGGGCTGGGGCTTGGGCTCGGGCTCAGGTTCACTTTTTTTTATAGCAACCCATTTTCTTGAGAACTAACAAATGTCCCATAGAACTACATTAAGCCTTTACAAGAACAGTGCCCTATAACCTAGTTATCTTGAACTAAGCTCCACATCTTAAAATATCTCGGAACCTCAACACTGCCACAAAGAAGATCAAACTTTTAACACAGGAGTCTTTGGAGAACACACTGAGATCATATTCAAGGCTTAGCATACTTTTTTTCTGTATGTGTGCACAAATATTTGTACTTGTTTATATGTATGTGTGCACGTACACACAAGAGCTGTATACACTACAGTTTACCCAGCACTTCCACTAGGTGTGTAACAGGCATGTCAAACTTTACTTTCCAAAACCACACATTTTTTTTTTGAGATAAAGTCTTGCTATGTAGTTCAGGCTGGCCCTGAATTTAGTGTGTAGCCCAGGCTGGCCTTGAACTCATGGAGACCTTCCTGCCGAAGCCTCCTGAGTGCTGGAATTTTAGATGTGCGCCACCACGCCCAGTTAAAACCACACTCTTAATCTCACTTGTTATACCCTCAAACATAAATCTGAGTTTTTTCTCATTTCAGAATGTCAGCTCCATTTTGATCAGCTCAAAATCACCAGAGTGATCCTTAATTTGTCACTTTCTCTCATACAACATGGTGACATGGCTAATCCATTAGCAAATCTTGTTAACTACCTTCAAAATATTTCCAGAATGTGATCATGTCTTACCAGTTTCCACCCTGCCAACCTACTTCTAGCTATCTGTTATTTGAATTATTACAGTAGCCTCCTAACAGACCATCTTTCTAGTTTTCCTGTTTTTCTTTGTTGTTTTGTTTTGATACTGGGGATTGAATCCAGGGGTTTTCTCAGTGAACTACATCCACTTCTTTCTCACATTTTTAATTTAAGATGAGTTCTTGCTAAGTTACTAAGTTTCCTAGGCTGGATTTGAACTCGAGATCCTCTTGCAACAACCTATCAGAATGCTGAGATTACCTGCATCGGCCATCACACCAGGTTCTTGGTCCTTGTATTTTAAAATAGGAATTTGGAATATGCAATTCCATAACTAAGGGAAATGATTAACTGTTGGTGACATTAGACAACATGCAAACTTGTAGGAATGACCTGGAAAGATTCTGGATACTTAGATTTCAGAAAAGGGGTCAGTTTTTTAAACATCGGACAGCTTTGTAGTGGTAGTGATCTGGTGAGCTACTCTCCAAGGTCTCCAGCCACTTTTAGCAATCAGCATGAGCTTGGGTCATTACAAGCATACAAAAGAGTGGTGACGAACTATTGAGAAATGAGTTGGCAAGATAGTCAGGTACAGGTGAAAGAGCATGGCCCTTGACGTCAGGCAAATTTGGATCTGAGTCCCTCCTTTAGCATTTACTAGCTAGAAGTCTTTGGATAAAATTTTAAATCAGCCTTAGTACTTAGCACCTAAGTGCTTAGTAAACATTACTTTTCTGATTATTTCTGTTTGACTTTCTTCATACAGAGAGATAGATTCATGATCAGAACTCAGCTTAAACTTTGAAGGAAGGCTTTGTGTAATCTCTATGCATTACTTTTTCCCTTGTTATTCTGTTCTGGGAACCCTAATCTTTTCTCCTTGGCTCCCAGCTCTGTCCCTTAAATTGAAGGAGTGTCTGGGCTCTGCCTTAGTTCTCCTTCCCTTGGCTGTGGCCTGGAAACTCCATGCAGCAGTGGGGCCAGTTCATGGGGTCCGTCTTGCTTGTTACCCATCTCTAAGGGATAATATCCTTTCATTTGCCTGATATTCCATGCCTTTCAGAAAGCATACTTTTGTACATTTTGTCCATTCTTTTAATTTTTGGTCACTGTTACTCTGTCATGGCTGGAAGCAAAATCTAGGTGTTTTTACTTTTGGTTTTGTTTGCACTTCTCGGGATGAAATTTAAGGCCTCACATATGCTAAATAAGTCATGCCCAACCTTATTGTCTAATTTTTATATTTTCTGTATTTATATTTGTTAGTGCTTGGTTTTGATTATTTCTCCCATAGGCTCTCTGCATCCCAGCATTTAAAAAGCACTACCAACATATTTTTTTCTTCCTGGGTTTTTGTTTTTTTGGGGGTTTTTTGGTGAGATGAGGTCTCACTTTGTTGCCTAGGCAGATCTTGAAATCCTGGGCTGAAGTGATCCTCCTGCCTCAGTTTTTCAAGTAGCTGCAAATACAGGTGCTCACCACTGCCCACCCAATGCTCATAATTTTCAGGTACTTTTTAATTGAATGTTTAATTATATATAAATTTTTCATTACCTTCGTTTTGATGTTTGGTATGGGAAAGGAATCTAGTTTTCTTCCCTTCCACCTTTTCTCATTTTACCTCCCACCTCTTTGTCGTTCTTTTTGTCTGTATTTCACAGGCAGGCAACCAGTTGCCTCTATAGTATTTGTTATGTAATCCTCATTTCAACAATGATTGTAAATGTCACTGGTCTCATAAGTTACTATGATTGTAGTACTGTATTGGTTTTTCCCATTGAAAAAATCTACAGATGCTGGAGTGAACGCATGTATGTATGTGCGTTTGGGGTAGAATCCAGGGTCTTGTACATACAAGGTAAAGCACTCTTCCACTGAGCTACACCCCAGCTCCGTTAACTATAGCTTTATATAATACATCTTATTACTTGATAGGCATATCCCCTTTTCTATATAACTTTTCTCTTTTTGATCACCCATTCTCCCAAACTGATTTTGAAATTCTTTTGTCAAATTTCCAAAGTAAGCCAAAAACACTCATTATTACAGTTCATTTAAGATATTAATTTAAAACTGAAGTTATGTTTGAAGTACTTTGTCCATTGAAGAATGTTAAGATTATTCATCTCTTATTAGTCATTTATAGTTTTATCACGTAGGTATGATGCATATGTAGGTAAGTTTCCTCCTAGGTAATTTATACCTTTCTTTCCTTTTATGAATGAGGATTTTCCAGTGCAACTCATGCTTGATATATAAGAAAGCTGTTAAGTTTTGTGCATTTTCTTTAATTGGTAACATTACTCTTACACTAATAGATTATTTTTTCTTCCAGGTAGTCACGTGTTCTATGAATTTTGAAAATTTGATTTTTTTTCTAGTTTTTATGTCTTTTTCTTCTTTTACTATACAGAAGTTCCAAAGAAATGCTATAAAATTGCAGCTGTACTGGGCTTTTTGTTTATATATGTATATATATATATATATATATTTTTTTTTTATAGTGGAAATCCTGTTCAAATCTGCCATCTAAGACCTTGCACAATCATCCTTATCCAAACAGAAAAGCTAGATGCAAAAAATTCCCTGCATAGTTTCCATTGTATTCAGATGGCAAAAAAGAAATACTTTTCAGAGCTCTTTGGCACTTAGACAAAAGAAATTGTTCATTGATTTTTTTTCTCTTTCAGATTTTGGTAATTTATTTTGCTACAATAACTTCCTGTCTGTCCTTTAACTGTATGTCTCTATACTTTAAACTTCTTTTGGCCTCTACAAAATCCTCAGAGTTGTCCTATCCACAAGGTTGATATAAAATGAACTCAGTTTGGTGTTTCCTGTGGAGCGTCAGTTACTGGGTACTTAAATATATTTTTGTTAGCATTAAGTTTTATGTTACTAGTTCAAAGTATTGGCATGGAAAAATCTCTATTTCCTTGGTTACAATAAAGACAGCTTTATGACATTTCATAATATCTATCTAAGGATTTTTCTCAATGTTTTAAGATACACTAAATAAAGCGTCTTTATAATTTTTTAGTGTTTCAGCAGATGAAGTTAATTCACCATCATCACTGCTTGCGTGGCAGGTAAGAGGAAATGAAATTATTAGCATATATTCTATCTTGTTCTTACTTTTTTATTTAAAAGAAATTGTCTCGTTACAGCCCTTAGAAAATCAGAAGGATCAAATAGATGAGCACCCATGGCCAGAATCTCAGCCTATAATTTGGCAAAATGAAGAGAGGAGGCGGAGCAAGCAGATTAGAAAAGAATATTTCAAGGTACTTCATTAAATTGTAAAATTTAGTTTGTGCTTATTAATGTTTATTTTATCAGTGTTAAGCTAATTTTCAGTTGAAACTATACTGTAGTATTTGAATGTAGTAAGTATATTTATGTTACTTTCAGTACTAAGCAGAAGTGATTATTGGCATTTGACTTGAATGAGCAGTACAAGCTTGTTACTGCTCTGTAAATGGTAAATTTTGTTGCCTTGTATCTTTTCTATTTCCCAAAGTATAATTCTGTCTAATAATACTTTTGTCTAAACATGGAGCATTTAGGTAAATTATAGGTCATATCCAGTTTAATATCACTAATAAATAGGGTTTATTTTCTATTATTCCTTTTGGTGGAAATATCTTTCTCAATGCACATTCATCTGTTTCCAAATGTGGGGACATAACATGTATTTGGAAGTAGTTTCACAAGACAAAAAAACCAGTTACATGTCTTAGCAAATCTGTGAAGAATTTAAGCCAACAGCGTATAATTGCTGAGCCCTTTTAGTAGGACTTGTGTTAATTGACCAGTATGAGAGATATTGAAGAAATAAAAGAAACAAAGAAAAAGGAAAAGACATTCTAAGAAGAATCCTCATCAGCATTCCCAAAAGTCTATTTAATGTAACATTTTAGGCACTTGCATTTCTGTTTAGTTTGGTTTTAATTCTTTCTTGTTGTTCATGGACATTGAACCAAGGCACTGAACAAAATTTGTTTATAGGTAAAAGCTGATAAATGACTGATGATGTGGGGGAAATTTTAGTATTTCTGAATAAGAAAAGATTTGATGTTCATTTAATCTCCCTTATCCTAATATAATCAAACCGTATCAAAGCACCTGTATAGTGTAGCAAACACGAAAGGCCAGACACTGCTCTAAGTGCTTTACACATAATCGACTCATGTCATCTTCAGAATCACCCTGGGAGGTAAGTACAATGACTCCCATTTCTGTTTCATCCATGCAGAATTTAAGACAAGATTGCTTAAGTGGAAACTGAAAGAGGAAATAAAATCCAAACTGTACAATAGATATTGTGAAATGAGAAGAAACTGCTCAAAAAGAAAGAACAACTGGGATGGGGGAAAGAAGGAAGAGAAAAGAAAAAATATATATATATATATATATATATGATAGCTAAGATAATTATACTACTAGTTTCTATTAGTTCATTGAAAAGAAAGGTTTGTGCTTATACTGTTTAATCAATTTTTCATGCTTATGTCTTTTAATCTGAGCAACTACTTTGATGATAACAATACACAAGGTATTAATCATTGTTAATCTTCTATTATCTTGTTTTGAGATTTTGTATCATAGTTTTTTCTCTTTAAAATAAAAGATTGGCTAAGTAGAACGTTCACTTAGCTAATAAGTGGAGTTAAGATTTGTTATGTTATGCTTCTTCTTTATCTACTGTAAATAGCCGAATGTCAAAGGAACAAATACTTTAAAATTAATACAATTTCACTGCTTAAAAAATAGGCCCCTAAACCGGGTGTGGTGATGCACATCTGTAATCCCAGCACTTGGGAGGGTGAGGCAGGAGGGTCGCAAGAAGTTTGAGGCCAGCCTGGGCTGCAAAGTGAGTTCAAAGCCAGCCTGAACTGCATAGCAAAACCATGTCTCAAAAAAAAAAGGCCAAAAAAGAAAAGATAATTTTTGTTTAATAGTATCATTTTTTATGGCTTAAAACATTTTTTCCACCATCTAGCTTATGTTAGAAAGTTGTTAAGAGATCAAATGGGGTAATATTTGAAGTCCCCATTACATAATCATTGAGTAAACGTTGCTTGTTTCTTGATAAAGTTGGTGCAAACATCAATTTCAATCATCGGGCAGATTTAAGGAGATGTGTAGTTCTCCTCTTTGGTCAGAAGATGTCAGTGTTAGTACATTGCAAAAGGTTTGAACTATATTAACAATTTTTCTCCACATCAAGAAAATATAGATGCGATGGGACTGAGGGTGTAGCTCAGTGGGACACCAAGTGCTTAGCACTAAGATACTACTTTCTAAATAAAATCTGAACTATAATTCAGAATTGCCAGTATTTTTATGATTAAAATATCATCCATGAGTTTCTGTAAAGTATCGTTTTTTAAAGGTAGAAAAGAAATTTAATCACAGATCTCCTGAGAATCAGAAAGATTATTTATAGGGTCTGTTGCTGAACCTAACCTGGATCTATAGTTAAAGAGTAAAATACAAGAAAAGAGTAAAATGCAGTACTAAGGTTTACACCAAATTATTGCTGGATAGTGATGGCTCCTTTAGCTTGCTGTGTTATAAAACATACAAAGCTTTTGTGCAACTTATCCTAACATATATAAATGACTAAGCCACAAAATATCTTTGTGTCTTTCTCATGGTGAATTATTCGTGAGCTGCTTTTAGTACATGTACTGAAAGTGTTTGCGTATGTACGCAGCATGTGTAGGTGAGATTAGACTCCTCATTTTAAAATCTCAGTTGTCAAGTCCAATGTAGGGTAGTATTTTTTTTTTCAGGTAAGCCCTTGAAATTAAGTAAAAGAATGTCAGCCCATTGGCCTGGGTATATAAGCAAGGATATAAATTGGGTCAGGGTATTTCAGTAAATACATCATGATAGGAGAAAGCCACTATCGTGAACATCACTATTCTAGCATATAAAATTTGTTGTCCTTATATCCACAGTAGGTCCAAGGATGTATCTAGTGGTAGAACACTTGCCTAGTGTGTGGAAGGCCCTGTGTTTAATTTCCAGGAAGAAATGAAGGAGGGAAGGAAGGAAAGAAAAAGAAAGAAAGGAAGGGAGGGAGGAAGGAAGGGAGGAAGGGAGGGAGGGAGGGAGGGAGGGGAGGGAGGAACGAATCAATCCTCCTTGATTTTTTGGATATCTTTTAGTGTCCTTGAACTTTTGCTTGCTGTTAGAGTCTTGTCCTCTCTATTACTCTAAAAGCATTCTCTGGAGTGTTAATGCCTCTAGATATTTCTTATATTCTACTGAGTCTAAATTCACATCCCATAACATTGTCTGTTCGCTAAAGCTGTGTATCTAATTGTCCGGATGCCTTACGTGTATCTTAAGATTAGTGTCTTTTCCTCCCACCCCAGACGATCAGATCTTCTCTATTCCTTTAGGTAATGCTAGTGATGTGTCCTCCGTTGTCTGAGCTCCATGCCTCAGCCGCTTCTATTCTTCCCCTTTCTCACTCTTCTTCTCTGCTCATTTGTTAATCAGCTTTGTGTCACTGTTAGCAAGCACCCGAGAAAGGCAACTTTGAGAAGGAAAGGTTTCTTTTGTGTCATGCTTTCAATCCCTAGCCAGCTGGGCTCCACTGCTTTTAAGGCTTTGATAAGGCAGAAATTTCACGGTTGGAAGAGCATGGCAGAGGAAAGCTGCTTAATTCATGACACCCAAGAAGCAGAGAGAGCAGAAACAAGCCAGAGAAGATACACCCTTCAAAAGCATGACCCCAGTAGGTCCCCCTCCCAACAGGCCACTCAGCCTTGAACTCATCAGTGCATGAATTCATGGAAGGGCTTAGCACCGTCACAGTCAAACCACCTCTGTAGGAGTCTCACAATGCAACCACGTTCGCAGTAAGAGTACCCTAGTCACTTCACTGGTAATGAGATGTATCTGTCTTCCTAGTCCCCTCTCTCCATGGCCTTTATCTTTGCTGGAACACACACTTTCCTGTCTGGATAACTGTAATATTTTCTTAATAGTTCCCTTTTCGTAAATCCCTTGGGGCAACTCCTGGCGTATTGGCTCTCTATGACCCATAAGATACAATTTGGACTTCTCAGAATTTCATGGACCATTCCTTATTATTTCTCTACGTTTCATTACCTGCCCCAATTCACTCTCCTTACCAGCTTCACTGACGTACTCATTGTTTTTCACATAGGCTGTGCTTTTTTATTTCTTTGTGCTTCCTTCTGAGAATACCTATTAGCCAGACCTTTTATTCCTGGCATATTCCTAGTCATCATTTGAGATTTATACATAAGAGCACAGCATAGTGCTTGAGCTTTGAGAATCAAATCACTTAGCTCCTGGTCCTTACTTGAATACTTACTATGTGACTCTGGCAAGTCACGTAATCTTGCTGATTTTATTATTACTTTTCTAATCTCTAAATGAGTCTAATAGTACTTTCCCGTATAAGACCGTCATAACTACTAAATTATTTAATAACATACAGTACCTACAATAGCACTGGAAGCAGCATAATCATTTAATAAATATTCGCATGTTATTCCCTCAAATGTGACTATTTCATCAGAGTAGAATACAACCAAAAGTAATTTACTTCAGCAAACATCATGCTTAGGGATGGCAAGTTGAGCTTTTTCTTGTCTTTTCTTTTCTTGTTTTTTCTTTTCTTTCATTTTTTGCTCATGCTTCACTCCATGGCTCTCTCAAACACTGGGTTAAATGTATATAGAAGCTATGTCTGGGATCAGCTGGAAAGTTTCATTATAATGGTCAAAGGAGAGACAGTAAAGGAACATGTCTTACAGTTATAATTCCATCACAGTTTACTCTGCAGTTTGTGGTTAAGATAACAGGTAGACTGTTTTTCCAAGAAATATGGAAGATAATGCTACATAAGAAAAGGGAACCATTAAATAAAACCTTGAATTCCAGGTGAAAAGGTTTGGATCTAATCTAAAAATCAGTAATCTTTTCAGTAGCGTAGTCATGAGTTGGAAGCAGGAAGCGCGATCTGCCACTGATTTGCAGGGTCATCTCCAGTGGGGAAGACTCAGAACTTCAGTTGCCCTTATCCTGCATTTGTTTGATTCTAAGAACCTTTTTGACTCATGCTAGTGTTTTTTATATTTGGCGCGTTCTCTTTGTATGCCATTGTGAAACAAGGTTAATAGTGCTACCTCATAGAGTTGTTATGGAAATTAAATGCTTAATATGTGTAAGGCACGTGAATCAACACTGGCATGTAGTAAGCGACAGTGTGTTAGTTATTATCAGTATTACTATTATTATATAATCAGTATGTATGTTTAATGCAGCGTTCTTTTAAAGCCTGAAAGCAGTAGATTGCCACACAATAGGTGACATCTTAGAAAAATGAGATTACAGACCAGCTGAGAGATAATGAAGGTCTGGGGTAGGGTGATAGTTATAAGAATTCAGAAGAGGTAAGTCAGACAGAGCCTGCAGAAGAACTGACCTGATGACATAGTGGATATTGTGAATTAAGAAAGAAGTCTCTAACACAGCCTATAGGTTGCAAACCTGAAAGAGTGGGAAATGGGATTGGCCTAGGAAGGAAATGTTACTTTATATATTGACAATATTTTAAACAGTGCCTTGTACATAGAAAGCATTATGTGTGTTAGTAGTAGAACTGGTTTAATATCAGATAGTTTAATAAAGTCATGAAAATACAAATAAACTTCACATGTAATTTGCTAGTAGACAGTGTTGAAGAAAAAATAAAGTATATGCTTTAAATATTTTTCAGTACAAATCAATGAGGAAGAGTTTAAGCAGCAATGAAAATGATGAGGTAAGAAAAAGAGGGTAATATTAATTAGTATTTGAAATGTTTACTTTTTGTGTTCAGTTGTCTCAATCAGTTAAACACAATCCATCTTTTAGTGTCATTGTTATGGATTTAATATATGGGTTTCTCTAATAATAAAAATTTCTGGGCATTACCATACAATTATTAATCTAATCGTGTAATTTCTGTATGTCCTACAAGAGACTATAGTCCATGAATTTAAATGTTACCTTTTCCCATCTTTTAGCTTCTTAAATCATCATGGTTGTCAGTTGAGACATTTTTAGGAACTCCTTTTAGAAATTATTTGCACAAATTCTGTGCAGTATTTTAAAATTTTTAATTAGATGTGTATAGTTGATACATTACGATAAGCTTTTCTATTGTACCAGGTTAGCAGACTAGCATTGTTGAAATGATACATTCTCTTCACTATAAACACCTAAGTTTTGTGTACTTTTTGGTTGAGAAAATTAATAGTTAATTTGATGTTGGATACTTTGCAGGGCTTCTGAAAATGCCTTTATTTTTAGGAAATAAAATCGCACAAAAATAATGAATAGAACTAGATGATACCTTTTCCCTCAAGGGATAATAAAATGACAGTTATGCCAAAGTTGGCTGTTTTTTTACTGTTGGTATCTATGGTTAAGCCTGAATGATATGTTTTGTATGGGTATATTTGGCAATATTTACCTAGTTTCTTTTTTTCTTCAAGACAGGGTCACAGTATGAAGTTGAGGCTGGCCTTAAACTCACTTTGTAGCCCAGGCTGGGCCCATATTCTCAGCCATCCTCCTGCCTCAGCCTCCCAAATGCTGGTATTACAGGTGTGCACCAGCGCACCAGGCCTTTCCTGGTTTGTGAACACAGTCAGTTCCTGTATACTTGACCCTAGCTTTCCATTGCACAGATCCATTGAGATCTGTAAATCTCAGTTTTCTCCTTAAAGATAAGGGTTCTCCAAATGATGGTCCATTGTGTTTTCTCTAGGGTGATTTTATCAGCTTGGCAAGATTTCAGTGAATAACACTTGTGTACCGGCTGCTACTTCTCAATTTTATTTCTAGTCCAGACTTCTCTCCTGATCTTAGGCCCTTGTAATCTTATATCCATCTTCTACCTGCTTAGAATCTCTGCTGGATATATCTCATACACCTGCCTAGGGCTCAGTAGGTTCATTTGTTTTTCCATGTGTTGCTTCTGAATGCACTTTTTCAGTTGGTGCAGCACTTTTCAACCATAGCTGCATGTTAAAATCACCTGAGTTTAAAGAATACTGGCGCCTGTATCGCATCCCCAGCTCCTCAGATTTAGTTGGCCCAGGAATAATGTCAAGTGGACTGGACAAAGAACGCTTTAGACTTTCTCATGGGAGTTTAATGTGTAGTCAAGGTTGAGACTTGTGTTGGTAGAATCACCATCTATCGTCCCACTAAAGCAGGAGTTGATGAACTATGGTCCAAGGCCAAATCTAGCCCTCTGGCTGAGTTTGTAAATAAAGTTTTATTGGGAAAGAGCCATACCAGTGATTGCTTTAGCAGTACAATAGCAGAGCTGAGTAGTTGCCACAGAAACCATATGGGCCACAAAACTGAAAATATTTACTCTAGCTTTTTATAGAAAACATTTATTGAACACCAAGTTAGAGTTCAACTTGGCCACTCCTCTTGTCCCCTTGTACTCATTTCTGTTCTGTCTGCCTCAGTATCTAATCCATCACCAAGACCTACTGATTTCTTTGTGTGTTGGTCTGTTCCTTTGGGGGGTACTGAAATACTCTGCATACATTCTCCCGGCCTTCCCGCGGCAGCCCTCATCATTTCCTGCCTGGGTTGCTCCGCTCGTTTCCTTGTTTCTCTAGCTTTCTCTGGTCCATTGTCATTGCAGCCAGAAAGGCTTCAAAGAGCACAGATATAATTGGCCCATTGACTTGCTCCGAAATCTTCAGTTTCACCCCATAATTTAAGAGGTAAATTTTGTGGTTTTTGATCAAGGCCTTGCTTAGCACATCAGCCTCAGCTCACAGGCCGCCCTCCTGCACCTTACTCTCCAGAATAAAGAGCTGCTTAAATCTGTTCTTTCTGTCATCATCTTTCCAGTTAGGACTTTTGTGTCTTTGTTATTATCCTCTCACGTCCACCTTTTCCTGGTAAACACTCAGACCATGCTGTCCCTCGAACTCCTGGGCTCATGCAGTTCTCCTGCCTCAGCTTCCCGCGCAGCGGGGAGTGCAGGCATGCACTACTGCGTCAGGCTTTCACTTCCACAGGACACTTGTCCTTTTCTCTTGCCCCGCTCTCCCCTCCGTCCTCTAACATTGCTATATAGGTGCCTCGTCATAAGCCATCGCAGAGTGAGGACATTTCATTATCAGTACATGTGGATCTGTTTCCCTCTGGACTAAGAGATTTTTCAAGAATAGTATTTTACAAACTGTCAGTATTCCCAGTATCTTACATAGTATCTGACGTATAGTGAGTGGCCAATGGCTATTTGTTGAGTGAATAAATGTTTGATATGGTGTGCATATTCCAGGTTAAAGGTCAAGGATTTTTATATTTGTTTGGCGGTGGAACAGTCATGCAAAAATTATGGTTCATTTAATTTTTTCAAGTAAATTCTTTCTAATTTTTTCTAAGCTTATATTGCTTCACATAATTTTCCTGGTAAAAGTTCTTATTGCAGAGACAGAATTTTTGCATTCCTTCACTTACATGTCTCAGATTATAACACATCACTGCTACTGTGGATAGACAGTATTTCTCAAACTTTAAAATAGTTAAGGATCACTTCAGAGTCTTACATAGATTTTGATTTTTGATTAGGGCTAAGATGCCTATACTGCTGCTTCACAAGTCACAAACGCTAGAAGTGTATTCTAGATTACTTTCTGTAGCAGTTGATCAAAACAATCTTCAGTTTTCCTTTCATAGTATATGTTTAAAGCATCATTTTCTATTTCAATTTCATCTTTCATTTTTATATTTTAGTAACAGTGACTATGCTAATATGTCACCACAATCTCCAGTATCATCTGAGGTACAAGTTCTGGTTTTGTACTTTTTGTACGTTTGTATGTTTTTGTATGTCTTCAGTGTTTTATGTAGGGTTTTTCCTTGCCTCTTCCCTACTGTCACCCTTTTTCTTTTAACAAAGAAGCTTATTCACTTCTATTGTAGAATCTATGGTAGGTTAGAGTATACAAATCTTTTTGAAAGATTTTAAAGATACCATTTTTATGTAAATATTCATGTTAAACATCCCTTGTTTGTGATTTTAGGTAGAAAGTATAGATCACTAAAAGAAATCACTATGAACTGTTCGCTTTCTAATTTATCTGTACAGTGGTACCTCAGTTCACAAATGCAGTTCTCTCCACGATTCTGGTAGCAAACTGAACTGCATGAGAACTTAGTCAAATTTCCCCATAAGTTCATTATTGAAACTAAACATTAAATTTGATTTGGTTCTCATCCAACTCAGTTTGCTACTGAAATCATGGAAAGAGTCAAGTTCATGAACAGAGGTACCACTGTATTTTTAAAATAAATGTTGAATCTTAACAACAGCTTTGAAGTTTTAATTTGAAAAGACACTTTAGCATTGTACAATGGCCTTCGGTTTTTTTGTAACCAGTTAGGTCTGAAAGCAATGCAAGAGAAATTTCCTTTTTCCACGAGAAACATCCCTGTAGTGGGTTGTTCCTATCGACAGAAGGTTACACATTTCTTGGCACCTTAAGGGGCAGTGGGCATGGGGAGATCCAGTGTATGAAAGTCACAGTTCGTAAAATTTTGATTGATCAAGTACTCTGGTGGGTTAATGACTGATTCTTCTAATTTATTTTAACCTCTGGTTTTATAGCAAATGATTTAAATTTAAAACATTCTAAGCAGTATCTTTTCTACTTCAGATTATTTTATTTAGTATTATAAAGTGCCCTGGCATTAGTAAATAAATTATTATGCATTCACTTGGTGAATTCAGCACTTCTCTAAATGTTCAGGTGGCCCAAATTCACTGTATAACTTTGGTTATGCAGATAATATTTCACTAGATGGTAAATGTCATTACTTTCTTAGAAAGTCACGATTCTTTATTGTTTCGTGTGACTTGCTTTATAAAATATTTATATAGATTTGTTGGGCATGAGTTTTCTGAATTATTTATCTGAAAGGTAATATTATACATGCTTTTAGAAAATAATTTGAATTAAAATATCCCAAAATTAGTTGTGGTCACATGTTTCTTAAATCCTTTCTTGTCTACGGCCATACCACCCTGAACGTGCCCTATCTCGTCTGTAAATCCTTTCTTTAAATCATAACAAGTATAAATATATAAATAAAAAATGTACAGACAAGTGACTACTGCTTGTTTGCCCAGTTCCTTTATGATGTTACAGTGTTTGTTTACAGAGGAGAGTGTTGGTGCAGTTTTCTCATACTTTAGGTTGCCTTTATATTTGTGCTTGCATTCAGATAAGTAAAACTTTTTATAGGAATTCATGACTATTTTACCAGAAAAATGAAAAGAAACTGTAAGGCTCTGGGTGGACAGGGTGATGCCATGTGTTTTCATTGCTCAACTAGCATCCAGTTTGAACTACGCATCACTTGTTAATCAGCGGAAGATTCAGACACTCCAGAATTCTGATTGCTTCAATTTCATGTGGAAAAAATGGTAAAAATAATTAGTGTAGTACTTGAACAGTTTGCTTGCCCTTACATTTGAACCAAAAAGTGTTCTCATGACTAAGTTTCATCCTCATCATTTTACAGATGAAACAACAGATAATTTTCCCAGAGCCCAATCAACAAATAGCAGAGAAGGGGCTGGGGATACAGCTCAGTGGCATGAACACGTGCCTGGCAAGCATAAGGTCCTGAGTTCAATTCCCCATACAAAAAATAAATAAATAAATAGCAGAGAAGTGACTACAGCCTAGGTCCTACCTATTCAACAGGGTTGCTTCACAGATTAAAGAAGACAATGCTAAGATTACATTATTTTATCACTTTACAGTTCACAAAGAACTTCCATTTAATTACCTCACTTAATGTTCACAATAATTTCATTTGAAAAGTGAACAATCAATTGAAGAAAAATTAAATGTGCTCAAGACACAGCCTAAGGTTTCTGATTCCCAAGTTCAGATTTGTTTCATGTGACACATAACCTTCCACAGCACACCTTTCTGTGTGAAAAGACTGAAACATTGTGCATTTAGGTAAAAGATAATAATGTATCATTATCTATTATTCTATAGTACCTTTAAATATAAATATGTAGATTGGCCTTGGATTATCTACTGTTAAGTATCAAGTCAACAGTACACACAGAATAAGTATTGGTAAACTTATAAATCTGTAAGTACAATATACTGTAGTTTATTACTGTAGAGACTTTAATCTTTTTTTCCAAAAACTATTTTATACACTTTGGTAATGATCTTTTCATTTTCCTCATACTGTGAGAGAGAAGTATTTAATGGCATAGTCAGGTCAATTAGCAAATATTTATTAACTACATATATTTAGGCTGTCCTGCAATTCACTGTATAGCCCAGGCCGGCCTCAAACTTGTGGCTGTCCTCTTGCTTCAGCCTCCCCAGTACTTGGATTACCAGCGGGCACCACCACATCCAGCCTATGTATTGACTTTTTGAAAGTGGTGTGTTATCAATTTGAATTGAAATGCAGTTGCCTTTCTCTTTTGCACTAATCATAGAAAAAAAAAAGGTAAGTCAAATTAGAATGCATATGTACGTGTACCTTGATTATTTTGAAGAAAAGAGTTGGTTTTCTTTTTTTCTGTTTTTAGGAATATGACAGAACTGATGCTTTTTCACATGGTCCCTTTGGGTTAAAACCTCGATCAGGTAAATGCATATTTTTGAATAAAGTTTATTTTTGTTGAAAGCTGAAGTTTCCCAGCTTACGTGCCATTGATTTTATCGTTTTAAGTATATGTAGATTCTTCCCCTTCTCCTAAAAGTAGCTGTCCGTTAACCTCACTTGTCTTTCCAATTCCATTTCCATTTCTTTTTCGCTCTTGGAACATCCTTAAATCTCAGCCTTTTGCCTTAGATATAGTGAAGTCTTAGTTCTACTCTCCTGTGATTGCTATTAGAATGACACCTCTGCCAGCAGAGCAAACACTGTTTGAAATTACAGAAGTCTTATTTTTTTGTGGTTTTGAAAAGGCATCGCTTCAGATTTGGCAAGCCCAAAAGAAAGTGGATCCATGTTCCTTGGCGAGATATTCAATTATAGTTTTTATTCTCAAATAACTATATTGATCTTCAAGAATAATTTTTTTCTTTAAAATGAACAATTGACATCTTCAATAATTACTTCGTACCTGGGTCATGACTTTTGAATATCATATGTTTAAATAAGAAATGTGTAGATGATAGAAATCATTACATTGGCGTTCCTTGTTGTTTTCAATTACGTAAAATTGAATCATATACTAGAAAAAATACTTAGACTATAGTAATAAGTATTAGTGTTTTATGTAATTTTGTACTGATTCGACCATTCCATTTTCTCCATCAATGCCTTTTCCGTTTATTAGCTTTGTAACAAGTGAGGAAATTTGTGTTTTTCTAAAGCTTTTAGCCGCTCATCTCGCCAGGAATATGGGGCAACAGACCCAGGATTTACAATGAGAAGAAAGATGGAACATTTACGGGAGGAGCGAGAGCAAATACGACAACTTCGGAATGTAAGTCAGATCGACATTTCAGATATACTTTCTAGAAATTGTTTTAGCTTGGAACATTGATAGGGGACAACTCTTTACGTAACCATTAGTAATACAAGTATATGACATATGCTTAGATGGACTGTCAGTGATTTGTACTCATTTCTTTATAGAATCTCGAATCCAGGTTAAAAGTAATTTTGCCTGATGACATTGGAGCTGCCCTGATGGATGGCGTCGTTCTTTGCCATTTAGCCAATCACATAAGGCCACGCTCTGTAGCTAGTATTCACGTACCGTCACCAGCAGTGGTAAGTTAGGTCTATAGTTCGTTCATTCTCCAAAGGAAAACATAGCTTCTTAAAATATTAAATAATATACTTCAATAAATTCATTTTTTATTTTTAATTAATTTCTGTATAAAAATGCTTGAAAATGTGTATTTTCCTTCTTTACAGCCCAAGCTGAGCATGGCAAAATGTCGAAGAAATGTAGAAAATTTTCTTGATGCTTGTAAAAAGCTGGGTGTCTCTCAGGTAATTATTTACCTAACAAAATGGTCAGTTAAGTATTTATTTGTTACATGAAAGCTCCAGTCTTCACAATCGCAATGAATAATGCTTTTTGAATATGAAAACTAATACCCTCTCTTGATACCCTCCAGGTGTGCTCCGGCAGATAACTGCAGCAGCTGTCTATCAAATATTTACAGCTGCTTTAAATTCATTTCTAAAACAGCTACCTGCATGGAAAAGTTTACTAATCACGTGCAGTGCTGCCTGAACATAAGTTAGTAGCCATTACTATAGCTGGGTTGTGATGCCCTTGCTACTGTCATTTTTTTCTGTTGGGACGAGGGTATTTAGATTTCTCTGTAAAGTTCTGGGAGACGAGTGCAGCATGCGACTGCATCAGACTAATAGCATTTTAAACTTTACTGAAGATGTCTAGTTGGGAATCTTAGTAGCATATTACAATATCTGCAATTGAGAAACTTTGAAATTTGTAAGAATTGACTTACGTTTCACACAACAATTGCAATGTTATAAAATTGATGATTATAATACCATTGTAAATAAAACATCGGGGAGAGTTTTTTTTCTAGCTCTTACGACATTGTACTTGGTTTGCCATTTCTATGTTAGGAGTTTTGTTTTTATTTCAACATGTTTTTCCATAAACTCAAAAGCAGTAATATACAGCCCTTTTTATTTAATTATTCTTGTGGGATATCTTCTAATTTGTAACAGCTTTATTTAGGTATAATTGACATATGGTAAAATACACAATTTGGATTTTAGGGGAGTGCTGGGAGGGCCTTGTGCGTGCTAGGCCAGCACTCTACCACTGATCCATCCTCAGCCCTGATAGGCTTTGCTATACACATGTGTGAGGAAATCACCACCACATTCGAAGGAGTGAACATATTGGTTATTCTCCATAGTTTCCTCCTGCCCTTCTTCAGTTCTTCCTTCCCCAGGCAACTACTAATCTGCTTCCTGTCATTATAGATCAGTTTGCATTTCCTTGAGTTTCATAGAAATAAAATGATGCACCGTTCCATATTTAGACTCCTTTGTAAATTCATAGATAGACTCTGATTAGAATATTAGGCTTTACCAGAGTAACAGCATTTCAGGGTTTACTGAAAATGTCGAATTGGAAATCTTAGTAGAATAATATCTGAAAAATCAAAATTGATCTTTTTCTGACTTGTCATTTGGCTTGCTTAGGACTAGTTTGTGTCGTTACTTATACAGATAGGTAATTCTTTTGTTTCTGTGCACTATCCCACAAATGAATGAATGACCAGTTGATCTTTGATAGACATTTTAGAGGTTGTTCCCAGTTATAGGGACTACTAAAAACAAAGCTGCTAATGATGGTGATCATCTTTCTGGAGGGTTACTTCTTTCCAAGGGCCTGCTTGCCATCTGCATGGCTCCTTTACTGAAGTGTATTTTCTAATCTTCTATTTTTTAATTGGGTCATTTGTTTTCTTAGGATCAAGTTTGAGATTTCTTTAGAAATTGTGAATGAATTCCTTTATGAGATGTTTGATTCACAAATATTGTATCCTAGTCTTTGGATATTTTTTTTTTTTTAGATTAGCTTTCAAATAGCAGCAATTAAACTTCTTGACATATAATTTATTTTTTAAATGAATTATCTTTTATGTCAAACCTTTGTACAATTCAAGGTCACAGAGATTTTTTTCATATGTTTACTTGTAGAAGTTTTGTAACCTTAGGTTTTACATCTACCTGTATTATCAGTTTTGGGTTAATCTTTGTATATGATTAAAGGTACAGTTCTGTTTTGTTTTTAGACTGAGATTGGGCTCATGAATAGACTTCTTTTAAATATCTTTATTGAAATATAATATTTCACAATATTCACTTATTTTAAAAGTATAATTAAATGGTTTTTTGATATAGTCACAGAATTGGGCAACAGTCACAATAATCTTTACCAGCAGAATTTTTTGTTACCCTTGAAAGAAACCTGTTACCCATGGGTAGACCTTTCCCTAGTCTGTCTCCATGAATTTGCTTATTCCGCACTTTACATATGGTGAAATCATATAATATGCAGTCTTCTGTTTGGTTTTTTTAGCAGAGTATACTATTTTCAAGGTTCATCCATGTTGTAGCAGAAATCAGTAGTTCATTTCTTATTATGGCTAAGTGGTTTTCCATCTTTTGCATAGACCACATTTTCTTTATCCATTTGCCAGTGGACAGACCTTTGGTTTGTTTCCACTGATTGTTTATGATGAATAATGCTGTCGTGAAGATCGGTGAATAAGATTTTATTTGAACACTTGTTTTCAGTGCTCTTAGTTATACACTAAGGAGTGGGATTGCTAGGTCCTATAGGAATTCAGCTTATCTTTTTGAGGAGCTGCCCAAATGCTTTCCACAGTGGCTGCAGCATTTTACATTCCCATCAGTGATGTGTCAGGGCTCTGATTTCTCACCATCTTCTGGAACCATGATTACTGTCTGCCATCCTGATTCCAGCCATCCCAGCAGGGAAAAAGTGGTAGTTTCAATTTGCATTTTCCTAACCGTATATGATGTTGAACATCTCTTCATGTGGTTATTGACTATATGCATTCATTTGGGGAGAAAATGACTATTCAGGTCCTGTATACACTTACTAATTAGATTACACAAGTCCTCAATTTAGTAATATGTCCCGCTTCACAAGTTGGATGAAGTGAGTCTTATATGCCTTTGGCACAAATGCACAGTGCATATCACTTTGCACTTTGCAACAGTCCCCTCCACGTCACCATGGCTTTTCTTCTTGCTTCTGGACATCCTGGGCTCTGAACACTGGCACACTGTACAGTAAGCACACAGGAGCACAACTGTGACAATGTCCTGGAGACACATGAGCTCCTTCTGCAATTTGTTCACATCCGTGAATGTTTGTAATACAGGTCTGTTTATATTTGTGAAAGTTCACAATTCAAATATTTGTAAGTCGGGACTTATTGTCCTCATCTTTTATGGAGTTGTAAGGTTTCTTTACATATTTCATGTACAAGGTGATTTTGAGGTATATGATTTGGAAATATTTTCTCCTGTGGGTTGCCTTTTCGCATTCTTTGTTCTTTTGTTATTGTTACGGTTGTTGTTTGTTTGTGATACTGAGGATGATACCTAGGACCTCACGCATTCTAGGCAAGTGCTATACCAACAAGCTATGTTCCCAACCACATTTCTTATCATTACAGCACATTAAATTTTTATTCAAAAATTTTTAATCTGATGAGGTGCAGTTTACTCCCGTTTTTGCTTCTGTTGCTTATGATTTTGATGTTACATCTAAGAAAACACTACATAATCTAAGATCATAAAGACCCATGCCTATAATTTCTTCTAAAATTTTTAGTTTTTGTGTTGATAGTTAGGCTTATGATCCCTTTTTAATTCAGTGGTGTGAGATGGACTTCCAAATCCATTCTTATACATGTGAATATGTAGTTTTCCAAGTTTTGATGAGGCTTTTTATTATTAAATTGTTTTGGCACCTTTGTCAAAAATTAATTGCTGTAAATGTAACACTGGATTTCCGGACTCTCAGTTTTTTTCCTGTTGATGTCCTAATGTGGTTGCCAAATTATTTTGCTTACTGTAGCTTTGTAGTGTGTTTTGAAATCAAATTATGTAGTATGTTTTGCATTTCCTCCAGCTTTTTTCCATTTTAAGGTCACTTTGACTTTCTCACATTTTCCTATCAATTTTAGTATTGGCTTGTCAATTCCTGCAAAACAACCACCTGGAATTTTGTTAGGGACTGCATTGAATCTGTAGAAAAATTTAGGGACTATTGCTACCCATGAGCATGAGATGTCTTTCCATTATTTGTATTTTAAACATTAATTTAAATAATGTTTTGTAGTTCTTTTGCTGCTTTTGTTAAATTAAGTCCTTAATATTTTATTCTCTTTTAAACTACTTCTCTTTATTCTCTTTTGAAATATTTTCTTAATTTACCTTTCAAATTTTGTATTGCTATTACATCAATACAACTGAGTTTCTGTTGTTCATCTTTTATTTTGCAACCTTGTTGAACTCATTTATTAGTTCTGATAGTTCTTTGTGTTTGTACGCATTAGGATTTTCATGATATAAAATCATGTTATCTACAAATATAGTTCTATTTTTCCTTTCAATCTAGATGCTTTTTGTCATTCCTTGTCCAGTTATCCTGACTGCAATCTCAATTACTAAAATTTGAGTAGAAGTGGTGCCAGTGGACATCTTGTCTTATTCTTGATGTTAGGGAAAGCATTTAGCCTTTTTATCTTTTAGTATGATATCAACTATGGTTTTCTGGAGATAGCTTTTTTGGAGTTTGAAGAATTTTTCAAAGAGTTTTTTTTTCAATGGAGATCATCTTTTCCACTGCTGTTTTTTGTTGTTATTGTTGCTGTTGCTATTGTTTGCTGTACTGGAGATTGAACCCAGTGGTGCTGTGCCAGTGATCTACATCTCCAGCTCCCCCAACCCCCTTTTTCAAAAATTTGAAACAAGGTCTCACTAAATTGGCCATGTTGGCCTCAAACTTACTGTCTTCCTGCCTCCTGCTGAGGAGGGATTGCAGCTCTCTGCCTCCATGTCCAGCTAACATTTACAAGCCTATTCTTTTAATATTTATCTGCTTTTGTGTCTGCATCAAAAACCATTTGTCCATACATCTGTGGGTCTATTTCTGTATTCTTTAATTTGTCCCACTGATAATTTTTTCCAATTTTTACATTTGTAAAATACTATCTTGCTCTTATTGTACATTTTGAAATCGGGTAGTAGTAGCTCTCTAAATTTGTTATTTCTTAAAGCTATTTTGACTATTCTGGGTCCTTTGCATTTCCACATATTAATTTGTCACCATCTGCAGAAAAAGAAAAGACAGATTATATTATTATAGAAACTGTACTGAGTTTACGGGAAAATATAGGTAAGATTATATCTTAATACTAGGTCTTCCCTTCCCTTGTAAGAACACAATATATTTTTATTTGGTCTTCTTTAGTTACCTCAGCAATATTTTATAGTTTTCACTATACAAATTTTGCATATTTATCCTTAAGTGTTTCATATTATTATATTTTACATGTTGTATCTGTGCTTAGTTTTAATTTAATATCTGATGCTTTGGTTCTAATACATAGAAATAGAGTTTAGATACTGATCTATACCTTACAGTCTTTCTAAACTTACTAGTTTTAGTAGCTTTTTGAAGATTTCATAGAATTTTCTACATGGATGCTCGTGTTTTCTATAAACAGAAACAGCTTTTTTTTTCTTCCTGACTTGAACATTTACTTATTTTTTGTGCCTAGTTGTCCTTGCCAGATATCCCCATATAATGTTGAGTAGGGTGGCAAGCAAGGGTGGATATCCTTGTCTTAGCCCTGGTGGCTTTTTTTGGCGGGGGGGGAATTTCAGTGTTTCACACTTAAGTATGATATTAGTTGTGCATCTGCTCTAGATGACCTGTATTGGGTTAAGGGAGTCTCCTCGTACTCCTAGTTTGAGTTTCTTACCAGGAATGGATGTCGCATTCCATGAAAAGCCTTTTCTACATTAATTGATGTCACATAGCTATTTTTTTAAATTTGTTAATATTATGAATTACATTGATTTATTTTCAGATGTTAGCTCAATCCTGGATTCCAGGGTTAAATAAATCCCTCTAGGTCATGATGGCTTTTGTTGTTTTTGTTATTATTTTTATGTCATTGAATAGTTTAGATTTTTTTCCATTTAAATTTTAGGAGAACTCTGCTGTTTAGATTTCTTTTCTCCCCCTCCCTTTCTTTCTGTTTCTTTTTCCTCTCCCTTCTCCTCCCCTGTCCTTTCTTGTAATGGGGTACAAACCCACCTAGTGCTGAGTTTTCCAGGTTTATTTTATTTTATTTTTATCTTAAAGGGTTTATTTTATTTTATTTTATTTTATGACAAGATCTTGCTAAGTTGCCCAAGCTGCCCTCAAACTTTCAGTCCTTCTGCCACAGCCTCCAAAATAGCTTGAATTATAGGAATGGACCACCACGCCTACCTTAGTTTTCTTTAAATGTCTTTGCATGTGGGAATCAAGGTAGTGCTGACCTAATGACATGTGTATATTCCTTCCTCTTCTCTCTTCTCAATGATTTGGACAGAATTAATATTTCTTTTCTAATGATTTAATTAAGTTTACTAATAACCCATCTAAGTCAAGGGTTTTCTTTCTGGGAAGACTCAAACTACAAATTAAATTTGGCTCAATGGTAGAACTCTTTCCTAGCACTGTGAAACCCTCGGTCTTCATCCCCTGCCCTAAACACACAAAACATTTTAACAGATATAGGGACATTCTGCTACTCTGTTTCATCTTGCATGACTCTTGGTATGTTATACCTTCAAAGGATGTGTCCATGTCTTCTAATTTATCAAACTTATTGTCTTAACATTATTTATATTATTTCCTTGCTACTATTTTAGTGTTTTTAGAGTACCTTGCAGTGTCAATTCTGTTATCCCTGATATTGGTAATTTCTATATTTCCTTTTTTTCCTGATTGACTTAATTAGCAGCATATTAATTCTTTTCTTTTTTTATTTTTTTGACACTTTTATTTTAAAAGTAAAAGAACAAAAGCATATTAACAAACAGACACAAAGTAGCACAAGAATAGTACAATCAAAACTGAATTACAGACAAGGTGACAGGGAATTAACAATGGTTGTTGCATTACATATTGATAACTTCGAAGTGTATACTCAGGAAAACAGATATAGACATGCAAAATTGATCAAACAAATAATCATCAACTATTCCTTACAATAAAGTGACCTAAGTCAGTAGTACAACTATGTTAGATATGCTGCATATACATACGTACATACATAGATAATTATCCCTTCCTCCCTTTTTTATATAATTTTTAAAAAATTTTTTAAAGTGTAAAAGAAAAAGAACTACATCAACAAAAAAAGAAGAAAGCATTAACAAAGAGACACAAAGTAGCACAATAACAGTATAATCAAAATTGAATTATAGACAAAGCAACAGGAAACCAACAATAGTTGTTGCCCTGCATATTGATAACTTCAAAGTGTATGCTCAGAAAAACACATACAGACATACAAGATTGATCAAACAACCAGTCATCAACTATTCCCTACTGTAAAGTGACATAAGACAATAGTAGAACCATGTTAGCCTTCCTGCACATATGTACATACATACATACATATTTGCCTCCTTTTTTTCTCCTTTCCCTCATCCCATCTGTTCTTTACTTTTGGACAGATTTCCTTCATGTCTCTTAGTTTATATTCCCACCCTCAGGTTCTTAAACCAGTGACACAATATGTTGCTTGCACATGTACCTCTGATTTATTTCACTTATGAGTATGGTGTCTAATTGTGACCATTTGCCTACCAAGGCCCCAAATCTGTCTCTCTTTATAGCTGAGTAATATTCCATTATATTAAAATGCCACAGTTTTTTAATCCAGTCCTCTGTGGATGGACATTTGGATTGCTTCCACAATTTAGCTATTACAAATTGTGCTGCTATAAACATGGGTGCACATGTATCACAGTGATATGTTTTCAGATCTTCTGGAAAAATACCCAGAAGGGGAATAGCTGGTTTGAATGGAACCTCTAGACCTAGTTTGCTGAGAAATCTCCAAACTGCTCTCCACAGTGCTTTCACCAGTCTGCAGTCCCGCCAGCAGTGCAGTAGAGTCTCTATTGCTCCACAGCCTTGCCAGCATTTGTTATTGGATGATTTCTTAATACTGGCCAGTCTTACTGGGGTGAGATGAAATCTCAATGTTGTTTTTATTTGCATTTCTTGAATGATTAAAGATGTGGAACATTTTCTCCTAGATTTATTTGCTATTTGTATTTCTTTATCTGAGAAGTGTGTATTCATCTCAGATGCCCATTTCTGGATTGGGTCTTTGAATTTGGACAGGTACATGTTTTTTAATTCTTTGTATGTTCTAGATAGAAGACCTTTGTCTGAGGGACAGCCAGCTAGGATTTTTTCCCAATTTGTGGGTTTTCTTTTTACTTTGCTGGTGATTTCTTTGGATGTGCAAAACTTTTCAGTAGGATGAGGTCCCAATTACTGATTCTTTGAAGTGTTTCCCTTGCAGTTTCATTTTTGTTCATGAACTCTCCGCCTACTCCTATGTCTTCAAGATTTTTACCTACTTTCTCTTCCAATAGCTTTAGAGTCTCTGTTTTAATGTTGAGATCTGTGATCCATTTTGACCTGAGTTTGGTGCATGGTGATAGACTTGGGTCTATTTTCACTTTTCGGCAAGAGGCAAGCCAGTTTTTCCAGCACCATTTATTAAACAGGCCTTCTTTTTTCCAGTGAGTTTGGTTGGCCCCTTTGTCAAATATTAGGTGGCTGAATGTGTTTTTCGTTGTGGTTGCATCTTCCAGTCTGTTCCATTGATCTTCAGGTCTGTTTTTTAGCCAGTACCAGGTTGATTTTATTACAGTAGCTTTGTAGTATAATTTCAGGTCAGGGATTGTGATTCCACCTGACTTGTCCTTGTTGCCCAGGATTGCTTTTGCTTTTCTGGGTCTCTTCTGGTTCCAGATGAATTTAAGGCATATTTTCTCTAGATCTGTGAGGTAATCTAATGGTAGTTTGATGGGAATTGCATTAAATCTGTACAACAGTTTTGGTAGTATGGCCATTTTCACAATGTTGGTTCTTCCTAACCATGAGCAGGGAATGTTTTTCCATTTATTGAAATCCTCTTCGATCTCTTTTTTCAGAGTACTGTAGTTTTCACTGAATAAATCTTTCACATTCTTTGGTGGATTGATTCCTGTATATTTCAATTCCTTGGATGCTATTGTCAAAGGTATTGTTTCCTCAATTTCTCTCTCAGTCTGTTTGTTGTTCGTGTATAGGAATGCTATTGATTTTTGGGTGTTGACTTTGTATCCAGCTACGCTGCTGAATTTGTCAATTAATTCCAGGAGTTTTCTTGTGGAGTTTTTGGGGTCCTCCATGTAAAGTATCATGTCATCTGCAAATAGTGATAGTTTGATTTCTTCCTTTCCTATCCTTATTCCTTTTATTTCTCTCTCTTGTCTCATTGCTCTGGCTAATGCTTCCAGAACTATGTTGAATAGGAATGGTGACAATGGACATCCTTGTCTTGTTCCTGACTTCAAAGTGAAAGTTTTCAGTTTTTGTCCATTTAGTATGATGTTGGTGTTGGTTTGTCATAGATGGCTTTGATGAAATTGAGGTAGAGGCCATCTATTCCTATTTTTTCTAGGGTTTTTAACATGAATGCATGTTGGACTTTATCGAAAGCTTTTTCTGCATCTATTGAGATGATCATGTGGTTTTTGTCTTTGGCTGTATTGATATAATGCATTACATTAATTGATTTGCAAATATTGAACCATCCCTGCATTCCTGGAATAAATCCCTCCTGGTCATGGTGTATAATTTTGCTTAGGATTCGCTGTATTCTATTTGCTAGTATTTTGTTGAGTATGTTTGCATCTATGCTCATTGGAGAGATTGGCCTATAGTTCCCTTTCTTGGTTGGGTCCCTCTCTGGTTTTGGTATCAGTATAATACTTGCCTCCAGAAATGTGTTAGGGAGAGTTGCTTCCTTTTCGATTTCATTGAAGAGTTTGAGGAGTGTTGGCATTAGATCTTCTCTGAATGTTTTATAGAATTCTGCTGTGAGTCCATCAGGGCCTGGGCTTTTCTTTGTTGGTAAGTTTTTAATGACATTTTCAATCTCTTTAATTGATATTGGGTTCTTGAGGATTTTTGAGTCTTCCTGATTCAATTTTGGTAATTTGTACATTTCTAGGAATCTGTCCATTTCTTCTGAATTTTCTGTCCTATGGAAGTAAATATTTTCAAAGTAGGTATTAATGATCTTTTGAATTTCTGTGGGATCTGTAGTGATTTCATCCTTTTCATTCCTTCTTGCATGAATTTCAGTTCTTTCCCTTTTTTTTTTTTTTTTTTTTGGCGGTACTGGGGATCTAACTCAGGACCGTGCGCTTGCTAGGCAGGCGCTTATTCCACTGAGCTATATCCCCAGCCCCGAAGGTTGGCTAGAGGTTTATCAATTTTATTTATTCTTTTTAAAAACCAACTCTTTGATTCACTTATTTTTTGTCGAGTTTTCTTCATCTCAATTGCATTAATTTCTGACCTGAGTTTTATAATCTCCTCCTTTCTTTGGACTTTTGGTTTGGCTTGTTGCTCTTTTTCTAAAAGTTTGAGGTATAGCATTAGGCTATTTATTTGCTCTCTTTCCGTTTTCTTTATATATGAGTTCATTGCTATAAATTTCCCTCTGAGGACTGCTTTCATTGCATCCCACAGATTCCCATAGGTTGTATTTGCATTTTCATTTGTTTGTAGGTATTTGTTAATTTCTTCTTTAACTTCTTGTGTGACCCACTAGTTATTCAAGAGGTTGTTGTCTAATTTCCAAGTGTTTATGTGGTTTTTGGAGTTCTCTTTGTCATTAATTTCCAATTTCATTGCACTGTGGTCAGATAATATGCATGGGATAACTTCGATTCTTTTGCATTTAGGTAAATACAGCATATTAATTCTTTTCATTGAATCAATTTTCGTTTCATTTTTTTCCTATTTTCTGTTTTTTACATTATTCTTTTTCTCTCTGTATGGCATTGATTTAACTTGCTCCATTTCTAGTTCCTTCCTTCCTTTCTTTTTTTCTTTCTTTTGTACCAGGATGGAACTCAGGACCTTGCACTTGCCAGGCAGGTGCTGTGCCACCAAGCTATATCCCCAGCCCTCCCTCTCTAGTTTCTAAGGTAGAAGCTGAAGTCATGGATTTGAAACTTTTTCTTCTTTTCTAATATACACTTTTGTGGTTATTTGAATAAATGTGCAAAAATACTAGGAGAGCAACAAATGTAGTTGAAATGTAAATGAGATACTCTTTCAAAATTATTTAAGAATATCATCAGTAGTATTTGATCAATGGGTTATAGTAATAAGGACAAAATAAAAGCTTTTATGATTCCCACATTTATATTAATGGAGATTGACTGGTATATTACTGACTGAAAATTCTATCAGCATATTACTAGTAGAGTATAGGACATGCTAAATTAGTAACAAAAAAATAGCTCGGTTGTAGACGCATTGATTTTGATGTCTGTTGGGTAGGTCACCTAGCTATGTACATTGGCGTTTGCTTGATAGAGGGTTCTTGAGAGGAAATAAAGATTTGGAAGTTACCATGATGGAAGGGAACATTAAAATTATGAGACTACCAAGCAAAGTGTATAACGTGAAACAAGAAAAAAGCAGACAAAATTAGTGGGAACATTTAAGGTATTAGAAGAGGATTAGTGAAGGCTAGTGAAAGCTATTGCACAGTTGCTCTTTAAAAAGTTAAAGTAAAATAGAGTGGTGCTGTAGAAGACGAGCGTGCTAAGGTTCCAGGGGACGCATCATGAAAGGCTTGCTGAGACAGCAGTCAGGTAGCCATAAGCAGCATCTGACATTTAAGAAGATATTGGCAATTTTTCCCAGAGTAATTTTAGTACCCAGATGCTTTAGGGGCCAATGTTAAGAGAGCAGTAATGCTGTAGTGAGTGCAATGGTAACCTATCCCTGTACGAATGTTTTCCGTTCACGAAAGAAGTTTATGTGTAGAGTGACAACATGTTAGACAAGACCAACTTCCGTGCTGTTTTCTTAGTGTAAGTTAAGAATCTAAGCACATTTTTGTTTATGATAGTTACAAAAGAATTTTAAAATGTATTTTTTACTTGAACTTTCACAGAAAGCATGTTTCAAAAGTCTGATTCTGACTAAAGTTTTACTACACTACTAAAAAAATGAATGTTCAAATACCTTTTTTTTTCCCCCCAGGAAAGACTCTGTTTGCCTCATCATATTTTGGAAGAACGAGGCCTTGTGAAAGTTGGTGTTACTGTACAGGCGCTCCTTGAATTACCTACAACCAAGGCATCTCAGCTGTCTATGGCTTGATATAACATTTTTTAAGTCATACGTGTACAGTTTCATTTACTTGAAGTGATTTAAGATATCTCAAGTTTATGAATAGAAATGTTCAGTCAAAAATAGTTTGCCTTACGGTTTTTTAAAAATTACATTACAACATCAAACTTAAACTTTGAATTGCCCAAACTTCTTTTGGGGGGAAACTGGATTCATTTAATAGGAGTTTTTGATAAATTCAAATTCTCGTTTTGCAAAGTCACTTCATAACCTTATTTTTCAAAAATCATATTCATACTAAATTTAAAATACACTTTCAATTTAATAATCACCTTAGGTTTTTTAACATAATATACTAGTACACATCTGGATGAAGGTAATAATTTTTTAACAATTTAAAACAATTCTATATTTGAGTTATTTAATACGCTTCTAATTCTACTTTTACACAGTTTCTTCAATATTTGGTCTTAGTTTTCTAGGGAATAAATGAGTAGAAGAAACAGAACTCTGGCATTATATTCTTTTAGTACTATAGGTTAGTGCCCAAATATTTTCAGTTGTACTGTAGATTGTTTACATGTGAAGTGCCTGTGTAATTGATGAATCTTATATAGTCTTAAGCATTTTTACAATTTCTTTTTATGTATTAATAGAGTCGATGGAACTTTAAAATATTTTAGTAGATTTTGTAAAATCAGTATGATGTGAGGATTTAAATGTACCTCACATTGTGCCATTTGTGATTTTTTAGTTAGTCCACTGCAGTTCTCCTTAAATTGGTTATCTCATGTTGTCAAAAACCCCAATGTTAATATGCTTAATATATGCTATTTAATTTTGCAAAACTTAATCATTTTTTAAAATGTATTATTTGAAGAGTATTTTATTTCTGTATTGAAAATGTTACACAAAGCAGTAAGATTTTTGACAACTAGTAAAATACTAAGTATTGAGGACATTTTGATAAAACTAAAGTTTGTGTTTATATCTTGACTTCCAGGAATATTACACCATGGTTACGTTTAACTAAATTCAGAGAGCAGCCATTGAGGAATAGGTTTTTATTAAAATGGCCATTTGTGGATACTGTATACCTGTGGTCCTCAAATAACTCGGTGTTAAATGAAACATAGACTGTTCCATAAATATTTTCATGAGATGCTATGGTATATAAAGTCCTTGTTTAATTTAGAGATGGGTGACTTTATGTTGGTAGTAGTACAGGGATTTTTCAAAAACATTACTGTAATGGATAACTCAGTTTCCCATAGAAGAACCTTAGTAATTACTTTTGTAGTAGCCAAGCAAGTATCATATCTCAAATGTGTGATCATTTGCACTTGTTACCTCTTAATATGGATGCAACTTACTAAAAATGCTGGCCTGGGTATTTCAAAGGGTATATATAAAAGGTAATAGTAGTGTGCCAAATGGTACAGTAAGAGTTAGTTTAGGAACAGCTCTACTTTTTTATCACTTGGCATGAAGCCATATAGTTAAATTTTGGCTCTAGAATACAGATGTGTTCTTTACATTCCCTAAGGGTCAAATTGGACTGTTAAAGACTTAAAGATTCTTATGACTATAAAGTTTAAGAATTAAATTATTGGTAATTTATTACTTTAAATATTTGAGCTAATTAGTTATTTTTCAGTCGGACATAATTCCTAATGAAAACTTGGACAATGTACCTAAGAAATGACAAGTTAGTACCTTAGTTGCTGAGTTTTTATTTTAGAAATTTGACAGTTATAAATTAAGAAACCATTGAAAACAACAGCACTCATTCGTATTTCTTTCATAGTTACCATGCTGTAGAATTCCTCTTATTAATCAATCTAGTGTTAATTATTTTGTTTCATATCATGGAAATAGTGAAATTATTGGCTATTCCTTTATTAGATCTCACTTGCCAGTTATTACTTTAAAGAGAAAATACACCAGAACCTAACTGTAGCATTCTCTGCAAAATGTTCATTTAACATCAATTCATCAGAGTGCCGCTCTGTGCTAGTTTATTCATTACTATGCCTAAAGGCTACACCACCTCTAACACAGCTTCACAGAATAGTCCCCAAAGACTAAGGCTCTGATGGTTTTCTTTTAGTAGTTTTTAAGTGTAAAATTTATTCTAAATGTTTTATGGTTATTGCATATTTACTTGATCATTTATTGAATTAAGAATGATTGTCATTATTTGAAGGGGTTTGTGATTTGTTGAGGGTTGGATAATCACACTAAAATATTTTATTGGCCCCTAAAAATTCCATATATATCTATTTCCGTTCAATTTTATGACTGTATGGCACAAGAAAGAAATGATGTCGGATATGTTAGAATTGAAACAAGGAGTAGCAATGCATTTCCTTTTGTTTAATAATTACCTTTATAGAATGTCCGTTTAATGACTTTTCTAACTGAAATTTTTGAAGAATTCAGAAAGATTTGTATTGGTTACAGATACCAGAATTGATTTTCTGATGTGCTTAAAAATAAATGGAACCCTAACTGTATATTACTGATGCAAACTTGGATAAAGTTGAATGAAAAAACTGTAAGTCTTGGATTTCTTTTCTTCTCTTCACCTCTTTCTCCATCACAGCATCCTCTTTATCCTTTAAAAACAATCAATATTTGATAGCTGTGGCTATACTCCCAAGAGTAGAAACCGACTCTGCAACTTTATTCGAAGTAGGTTGTCTTAATGAGAAATGGTCAACTGGACCAGTAGTTCAATTATTAGGGAGGCCAAGGCAGGATTATTTGAGCCTAGGGACACAGCCAGTCTGAGCAACATAGCGAGACTTCAGTTCCAAAAACAAACAAACAAACCCAGGAACAAAAAGGAGAGCCTAGATTCCCTTCATATCATATTTTCAGCAGACAAAGTTTTCTTCAAAAGCAGTAAGTTTTTAGAATATCTTCTCAAAATAATGTCACCTTTATATAAGATTAACGCTTTATATAATAGATACAAGAAGAAAGTAAATATCTCAAATTGTGATTATTTTTATTGTAGATTTTAGTGCTACTAAGTATGATTGAATTGGTCTTAAACTCTGTGATAAGAAATTTTAATCTTTCATTTTAAATAACTAATTTTTAAAAAGTAATATATCCACATATTTTATTAAAATAGTTTATATTTGTTTATAATTTTGATTGAACTAAAAGTAGAATGTCCTTTGGGTAAATTTTATCACAGATAATATTGCCCCATTTTATAGTTGCTTATCTTAAATACTCAGATTTAAAGAAATATTTAATTAAGTAAGTATTTGGAATAAGGAATTGGAAAACTATTCCAAGTTTACTGCAGAATTTTGAATTATCAATAGGTACTTATAGTAAGCTTGTTTTTTGCTTTAGTAAGTCTACCATTTTGATACACTGCATGGAATGGTTCTAGGATTGTCAGGAATCTATCTGAATTCTTCAGAGTACTTGGAAAGACTTAAGTCATTATTATATATTAGATTAATTTTCAAAGCCAGATATCTTGTGGAATTCAACTTTGGAAAATATCAGAAGCTCATTTAAGGTGTAATATTTTATATTCCTTTGTTTTAAATGATAAAATAATCATTATACTAATGAGGTTTATGCAGCTTACAATTTCTACAATTGTGTGTCTGTGTGTGTACCTCTAATGTAAGATTCTACCTGTTTTAGTAAAACACAGTTGGACTGCATTAGCAAATGAGAGTTTAGAAGAAAAATTCTATGACATATGTAGTTTTTTATTTTAAAAAGAAGAAAAAATAAAACAATTTCAAAATAAGATAATAGGAGAGTAACAATAATTAGTAAATTAAGTATTGTTATCTTCAGAGTAGTCACTCAGGGTACAAGATACAGGCATGTGATATTAGCACAAACCTTTTTTTATTTTAAAGAGCACAAACCTTTTCAATAAACTAAGAGAAACTAGCAGTATAATGATCTTAACTATCTTGTTTGTTTGTTTGTATATATAAATATATATATTTTTTTCCTTTTCCCTTCCTTTCCCCTTTCCATTCTGACCTAAGTTATTGAAGATAGAAAATTACTAATTAGGGCTGGGGATATAGCTCAGTGGAATAAGCGCTTGCCTAGCAAGCGCAGGGTCCTGAGTTCGATCCCCAGTACCGCAAAAAAAAAAAAAAGAAAATTACTAATTGAATCATTTGAAAGTAAAATTCTTTAAAAGGTAGTGACTTTTGAATTTTAAATTATTGCATATGCCCTTTGTTTCTCAAATGCATAATTTAGATTACCCTGCCATAAGGTCGGGGAGAAACAAATGCGCTTTTACTGTATTACAGTGTTATGCATCAGTTATCTACCAAAGTAGGTGAGTAGTGTATTTTAATTATACATAAGTAAATACACAAACAGAAATAAAGTTTTCAATAACAAATTGAATTTTTTAGATCTTTGTTCAAATATCTCAGTCATTTATAATGCAAATAAATACAAAGTAATGCTGTACATTTTAAAGATGAGAATTATACCTTAGGGCAGTAATTCTTTAAACTTGAATATTCATGTAGATCAGTTGAGTGTCTTGCTAACTAATAAAGGTGGATTCAGCAGGTCATAGTGTGGCTGGTCCAGTGCCCAGCTTCAGTAATAGGCCTTACAGTTGTGCTAGTGTCATAAAAATATCAATTTACTACACAGTAATAGTTTGGTATTTTAATTGATCCTTCCGGATCTGTACGTGGAGTTAACTTTTTAAAATAGTTCTCTATTATGAAAAGTGTTCTAGGGCTGGGGATATAGCTCAGTGGAATAAGCGCTTGCCTAGCAAGCGCGGGGTCCTGAGTTCGATCCCCAGTACCGCAAAAAAAAAAAAAAAAAAAAAAAAAAAAGTGTTCTACTTTCTTAAGATCTTTATGGCTTTAAAAAGTGCAATTTATAGTGAAATTAGTAGTATTTCATGTGTTTTTCTCTTAAAAAATATTTTAAAGCTGCTTGGGATAAAATCCAGGGCTTTGAGCATGTTGTGCATGCGCTCTGTCACGGAGCTGTAGTCTCATTCCCTGCTAATGCTTTAAAAACACATAACCATAATTTTCAAGGTGAAGGAAACCAGGCCCCCAAACTATGTGATTGTTATAGATATATACTATATATATACAATATAGATAGACAAGTAATGCAGTGTCAAATTAAAAATACCAAAGCATAATACCTTCCCCTTGTGCGGTGCTTAGAAACTTACATTAATTTCTCATGATCTTGATGTCAGTTCAGTCTCTTTCTAGATACCATTATCTCCCTTAATTTTAAATTGAAAGTATAATCATTTCCAGGCTGCCATGGTAAGTTTAAATGCAGATCATTTGGAAATACACAGATATTTACTTAATTCTAAATATTTATGATTTGTGATCACATCTTAACTATACCTTTTTAATAATTGAACTATACCTTCTTAATAATTAGAAATAATGCAACTTTTATATGTATACCTGTTTTTGTCTCTTACTCAATTTTTAATATGTAAGATGAACAGATGAGTAAAAATTAGCATTATGCTGTAACATTTAAAAATCTTACATACTTGGATATGATGATGGCTATTAAGGAACCATATATATATATGTGTGTTTTTAAATATGGGTATAATTTATTGGTTTTTTATCACCACAAAGCTTCCAGGTTTTCTAAGGATAAGATAAAGACAAACTGATGATGTGTTCCTGTACATAATAAAAAAATTAGCACCATTAAAGAATTTTACAATTTCTATATCACCATTCTTTTATCCTTCAAAGTAGGTAGCTGAGACCCAGAAATTCGAGTTGAACAACTTTTAAGCACTGCACTTCTTTCTAAGTATTCCTGGATTGTTTACCTCTGATAACTAGAACTTGTATGGTTTTTGTTTTTTCCAAGTTCTTCAAGTTTTAACACTTTTATGTATGACCACTTATTCACAACAGGATAAAGTTATAATGTGCTGAAAAATTAAATTACATATTAGCTAATTTAAAGCACTTCTTGGGGGGCTGGGGATATAGCTCAGTGGAATAAGCACCTGCCTAGCAAGCGCAGGGTCCTGAGTTCGATCCCCAGTACCGCCAAAAAAAACAAAAAAACAAAAAAACAAAACAAAACAAAAAAAACATAAAGCACTTCTTAAACACTGTTTACCAAGTATTGTTATTATAGGCCTTGATCATAAGGATATAAGTAAGAAATAGTCGTTTAGCTTAGAGATTTATAAAGAAATTCATCTGCTGGTTTTTGGCTGTTGAAACATATTAGCATTCATAATAATAAAGTTTATCATTCTTTATTCTAATATTTTGCAAGAAATACTTCCCAGTAGTAAGTTTTGTAAATCTGTATTACTGCTAGATGGTTCAAACAGTTATATTTCTTTGAAAAATAATGCTATTTATTTCTTTTTTCCACTTCATTTTTCCCAGCTTTATTGAAGTATAGTTGACCAAATAAAAATGTATGGAAGATGAACAACATGATCTTTTAAATTTCTTTTTAATTGATACATAATTGTACAGTGTGATAATTAAGTGCATGTATGCAACATACAGTGACCAAATCATTTCAGTCAGCATTTTCATCTCCTTATCATTTCTTTATGCTTTGGGTCTTTGGACTTCTTCCTTCAAGCTCATCTTAAAATGTACAGTAGTTTGTTCTAAGCTGTCCTCATCCTACTGTGATGCAGATCACTAGAACTTACTCTGCCTATCCAACTATACTTTGGTGTCTTTTATCCAACCTTCCTTTATCTTCCCTAATCTCTGTTTTCCCTGGCCTCTAGTAATCACCACTGTACACTCTTCTATGAGATCAATGTTTTTAGCTTCCATGTAGGAGAATATGTAGTATTTGTATTTCTGCATGTGGTTTATTTCACACAGTAATATCCCTCACTTCTGTGCATTTTCTCACAAATTACAGCACTTTCTTCATTTTATAGCTGAATGATATTTTATTGCATATGTGTACCACATTTTCTTTATCTGTCTACATGCTGGTGGACAATTAGTCTACTTCTAATAGTCAGCTATTAGTAATTGTGCTGCTGTAAATATGGGGGTGCATGTATCACTATAATATATCTTTAACCATTTCTTCTGTTTTCTTCTAGGAGTTCTACAATTTTAGATATAGGTCTTTGATTCTTTTTGAGTTGATTTTTTAAACTGGTGATAAATAGCGTTCTAGTTTCTTCTACACAGGGATATGCAGTTTCCCTAGCCTCATTTATTGCAAAAGTCATCATTTTCTAGTATGTTTTTGATGCCTGTATTGGAAATCTGTTAGTATAGATATGTGGAGTTATTTCTTGGTTCTCTGTTCTATTCTAGTAGTGTAAGTGTTGATTTTTATGAGTGTCAGGTTGTTACAGTTACTATATGTAATATACATCTTGAAATCAGGTGTTGTGATGCATCTAGCTTTGTTCTTGTTCAAGATGACTTTGACTATTCAGGATCTTTTTATTCTATCTGAATTTTATGATTATTTTTATTTCTGTGAACAATTCCATTGATATTTAATGGGGATGGTATTGATTTTGTAAATTACATTCAATAGTAATAGTAATTCTTCTAATCAATAAACAAGGGAATTCCACTATTTGTGTCTTCAATTTCTTTTATTAGTGTTTCATAATTTTCATAGTAGGGATCATTCACTTCCTCAGTATTAATTGGAACCTCATACTTTTTACCAATACTTCCCTGTTTCTCCCAACCCTAAACCCTGGTAACATCTGTATGAGTCTGTTCAGGCTAGTATAGTAGAATATCATAATTTTAAATTTACATTTTAGAGTTCTGGAGGCTAAGTCCAAAATCAGGGCATAGGTAAACTCGGGGTCTACTAATGGCCCACTTTCTGGTTCATAAATGGTGACTTTCCTCTGTTAGTTCACATGGTGGAAGAGGGGCACAAGCTCCTTTGTGTCTCTTTCATAGGGACACTAATGCCATTCCTGAGGGTTCCATTCTCATAATCCAGACACCTCCCATAAATTCTGTCTGTTTGAACTGTAACAGTGGGGATTAGATTTCAACATATAAATGTGGGGAGGGCAGAAACATTAAGAAATTAGCAGTCACCATTCTATTTTCTACTAGTATGAGTTCCATTATGTAAATGAGGTCATACAGTATTCATCTTCTGTGCCTGGTTTATTTCACTTAGTATCCTCCAAGCTCATACCTGTTGTAGCAAATGATAGTGTTGCTTTTTCTCAGACTGACTCTCCCTAGCCCCCAAATTTTTCTTTAGCCATTCAGCTGTTGATGAACACTCAATGTTGGCTCCACATTTAGCTAGTGAGAATAGTGTTGCATTGAATAGGGTAGTGCATATATATCTTATAAACACACATTTCATTTGCCTTGTATATATACCCAGAAGAGAGATTATGAGATCTGAGGGTAGATCTAATTTTAATTTTCTGAGGCACTGCAGTACTATTTTCCATAATAGTTATGCTAATTTACATTCTCATAACAGTGTGCAAGGGTTTCCTGGTCTCCACATCCTCATTAACTTTATCTTTCACCTATTTTGATGATCAATATTCTAATGGATATGAAGTAGTACCTAATTATAGCTTTAATTTGCGTTTATCTGAGGTTCATTTATGTTATCCTGCACTTGTTAGCCATTTGTCTGTCTTCTGTTGAAAAATGTTTTTTCAGATCATATGCCAGTTTTCAACTCACATTTGTTTCCTTGCTATTGAATTGTCTGAATCTTTTATACATTTTAATGTTATCAAATTGTCACATGTGTAGTTTGCAAGTACAGTTAAGTCCCCAACTAACAAACAAGTTCCATTCCGGGAGAGCATTAGATTTACTGGGAGAAGCAACTAAGGTGGTGACCGGGTAGGAAGCAGAGGAGAATCCTCTTGGAAAAATCCCACCTAGACTAAGAAATACAGCAATATGAGAAGGACAAATAAGGAGAGAGGTGGGCACCTTGAATCCAGGAAAGATCTGAAATGGGAACTGAAATAGATCAGGGTCTTTTCCTGTGGGGGTCGGGCTAGTGACTCTTCCTGGCTTTTAGAAGGTGGTGGTTACTTATTTAGAATATCAATCCCTGACATTTACACCTGGGGAGGTAAGTGGGTGCATTTGTTTAGCCTCTTTTGTTTATGTTGGCTCCTTGGAGGGCCTGGCCCTATCTGACTGCCTGTAATATTTCTATCTAACTCAGCTGCCTATAACACTGTAGGTAGGAAATCTAGGATTCTAAGTCTGTCCAACATCATAGGAAGTTTATTCTGCCATATCACCTGGGTGAAATAAAGTTTAGTATTCTGTTAAGGATTAAATGTTATACCTGCTCAATCTTGTAGAGTAATTGATATTTCCTTTGTGACATATGTATGAGGTGAGATTGAAACATATAATGGCTGTTTAAACTTTTAAAAATTTATTACAGTAAAAGACATGTTGCTATAACTTCCCAATAACCGCACCCCTTGTTTTGAACATCATTATCCCATCCTTGTGATAACTGAGCAGTTCTGGAAGTCCTTTCATCAGTGTCTCTAGTTGTGCTGTCGTAGCTGTCTCAGTGTCTTGAATGGATTCAAAACGTTTACCTTTCATGGTCGTTTTGACTTAGAGGAAGAGCCAGAAGTCACTTAGTGTCAGATCTAGTGAATAACGTAGATAAGGCCACAACCCAAATGGTTTTATGAATCTGCCTTTCATACGGATGGTACTGAGCAGCAGCAGTCACATACTTTTTATAATACTTCACAAAGACACAAAAGGGGGCTTCCAGAACTGCTTCAGGAAGTGCCGAGAAAGACAAATGTGTTTGAAGAGAAAGGGAGGGTTCTAAGGGAGATTAATGGCGCTGTGTCTGTTACTATACTAAATTTTAAAATTTAAACATTCACTATATATGTATGTTGATCACAGCATATATATATCTGTTTTCTGTATATACATTGACAGGATGTTAGTTCATATACATATTTCCATTTTAGTTATGAATATTACAGTTTTTCTCATATTGAGAAGTTTGGTGGAATTTTTGCTTACAATAATAAACACTACGTACCATAACAATCTCAAAATTTAAGCTATAAATCATTCATAGTAAGTGCGTACCTCATGCTAAACATTCTGTCCAAGGGCCAGGTATCTGCTGGTGAATGAGATACACTAAGTCCGTGACTAATAGACAAGTTCCATTCTGGGAGAATGTTTGTAAGTTGGATTCACTCATAAGTCAAACTAACAAAATAAACCGGGTGTGGCGGCACATGCCTACAATCTCAGCACTTGGGAGGCTGAGGCAGGAGGATTGTTTGCAAGTTTGAGGCCAGCCTGGACTGTAAAGTGAGCTCAAGACCAGCCTGAACTGCATAGAGAGACCTTGTCTGAAAAAGACCTAAAAAAAAAAAAAACCCTTATAAACCTTTGATACAATATACAATGCAAAGCATAAAAAAACAGTAAGGCTCCAACTGTGCTGTACTACTGTACACTGTTGCAGTGTACAGTAAGCACACAGCAGCACAACTGTGACAATATCCGGCAGACACATGAGCTACTTCTGTGATTTCTTTCCATCTATGAATGTTCCTAATGGAAGGTCCATTTGTACCCATGAGAGTTTGCAACTCAAATGTTCCTAAGTCAGGGGCTTATTGTGCTTAAAATCGCCCTCATTCCATATGGCAGGCTTTGTTTAAGAATTATACTTTCTAACCAGAGTCTTAAAAACTGAATACTTTGCACAGAGATTATCACCATTGTAATAGTTAATAGTTTATGTGTCAATTGAATGGACTAAGGGGTGCCCAGATACCTAGTAATTCTATGTGTGTCTATGTGAGTGTTTCTGGAAGACACCAACCTTTGAATCTGTACACTCAGTATAGAAGACCACCTTTACCAGTACAGATGGGTATCATCCAGGGAATTGTGGGCCCAAAGAGGAAACAGTGTCAGAAGGCTGAGTTCATTCTTTATACTTGAGCTTGGATTTCCATTCTGGTTGTTTTGTTTTGAGACAGGATCTCAGTGTGTAGCCCAGTTTGCCCTCAAACTTGTGGCATTCTTGCCTCAGCTTTCCATGTGCTGGAATTATGGGCATGTGCCACCGCACTGAGCTGGACATTTATTTCTGCTGCCCTTGGAACAGTGCACCTTGTTCTTGAGCTTTTGGAGTTGGACTGGAATTTATACCATTGGCCCTCCTGGAGTACACCAGTAGCATTCCTAGGCTCTAGCTTGCAGATGGCAGATTATAGAACTTCTCAGCCACATAATTATGTGAGCCAGTTCCTTAAACTATATATATCAAATGCTGATCTCTTCCAGAAACACACACACACGCACACAAGCACACATATTGTGTTGGTTCTACTTCTGTCTGGAACCCTACTACACCACTGTATTTTAGAAGTACATATTAGAAGTCATGGTGTTCACAACTAGAGAATTTTTCTTAGAATCATATCTTGAATCACTTTAATCTAATTTAAATGACAATTAGACAAGACATGGGACTTCAGATGTTTAAATTGATTCTGCAGTGAGTTCAGACTTTGGAGACTGTTGGGATGGGATTAACACATTTTCTGTATGCTAAGAATGTGAGTTGGGTACAATGCCAGGAGCAGGACACTATAGACTGTTTATTCTCCCTTCAACCAAATTCATTTGTTGAAATCCTAAACCTCAATATTGTGGCATTTGTGAGGACTTTGGGCAGTTGTTAAGCCACAATGACAGATTCTTCATGAATTGAGAATTAGTGTCATTACAAAAGAGCTCCAAAAATTCCTTTGCCATTTCTAAAATGTGAAGCTAGAAAGATAAGAATGATGTCTATGAGCCAGAAACTGGGCCCTCATCAGACACTAAATCTACTAGCAACTTGATCCTTGTTTTTCTAATCCTAGAACTGTGAGAAATAAGTTTCCACTGTTTAAAAGCAACCCAACCTATGGTATTTCATTTAGTTGCACAACTGAATGTCTATAAATACAATTTATATCTCACCTACTTTTATAAATAATATGATGGCTTGCATTAAAAGTAGGCAATAACCTGACACCCCATATATCTAGTTAGCAAACCAAGATGGGATGAGAGAATAATTATAATAGAAAATCAAGGCTAAAATAAATTATTACAATTTTTGTTCACATTTAGTTCTGAGCATTCCTGCTAGACAAGGAATACATTAATGCACCAAGATTATTGCATACTCTAGGTTATGGACATCATTTAGTACCGTACTTGTTGAACCTTAAGTGCAGTAATCTCTGCTACATAATTTATTTGCAGTAGGACAGAGCTTTTAGTACCCAATTCCTCTTCTAGATACAAAGTTTTGTGCTAAATTCAACTGTCTATGAGTCTACATTACAATATAGACGAGTAGATGAAATAGAATGATGTAGATTGTATGGCATCACACCTCATGCAAAAGTTTCTTCCACTGAGATATATTAAACGTGTGGCCACAGGTATTTTGTTGTGCACATTACATACTATATCAGATAGAGATCTTCCATTGTTCTGCCATACGACTTCCATTGTAAATAAGTACTATCTGCATAGAAGTCTTAACAGTTGCTCAATTTGAAATTCTTGATTTACTCCATAATGTGAGTATGGCTTAAATCCCGAAAAGTACTAGTTACCTTCTTAGTAAAGAAATAGCTTTAATAGAGTTCCTATAGAACACTTGATATTTTTAGTTGGAATGATATTCAGTGAGCCAACAAAGTGATGTGTAGTCTTTCTTCAGATTTATTCTGCAGTCTCTCAGTTGATTAATTTGCTTTGTGCTTCCTTCAGAAATCACTAACTGGGAGCACTCTGATCTTCCCACTTACATACTTAACTACTCATACCTATTTGATTATTCAATAATATTACAATAGGAAATGTATCCTTTTACTTAGTAATGCACAAGTTCTTTAACTGCTTCTACGTATTCTCATTTGTTGGTGATTATTTTTCCTGAATCTTTCTGGTTTCTCCCTCCCTACCTGCATCACTGCCTTCACTATACAAGCCATATGCTAAGAAAAAGGGAGAAGATAGCTGCCTAGGGGGCGACAAGGGCAACTGTCTCTGAATTGGTATTGGGGCAAAGCAAATGCTGTATCCCGCGGTAGGGATGGAAGATAAAAATCGGATATGAAAAGAGAAATGAAATGAAAATCTAGTATCTAGGGGATATGTGAGGGGAAATCAGACCATAGATCACAGGACTATCGGCATAGAAGTCCCACCTCAGACCTGACCTGCATACCATCTTGGTAGAAGATCACACTGAGGGAGGGAGCTGGCCCTTCATTGAGAGCCTGGCTGATGGAATAGACTCCCATACACTCTATCCTCCCAGTGAGGCACTGTGAGTGAGATATACACAACCCCATGGATTCAGAGAAGTTGAAAACAGGAGAACTGGGTCGAACAAAATGCCACGCATCTATGTCTTGTAATCAGTAGCACTCTAGTACTGGCAAGCAGTGGGACTGTGAGGACACAGAAGACTTGACTGGCATAGCATAGATTAACCTAACACAAAAAATTCACAGATTATAAATTCAAGGATGCAAGACAATATACCAGAGCCCTGAAAATAAGCAGAGGTAACAATTTTAATCTCAGACAAAGTAAACTTCAAGCCAAAAAACTGATCAGGAGAGGCAAAGGAGGTCATAACCTCTTAAGGAAACAATTCAACAGAAAGAGATAACAGCTATAAATATATTTGAATCAAATATTGGTGTACCTAACTTCATAAAACAAAAACAAACTCTACTAGGCATAAAGGATCAAATACAAACCAATGCAGTCAATGGATGACCTCAATACCCCACCATCATAAACCAACAAAAAACTGACAAAGAAATATCAGACCTGTAGCAAACCTTCAAAGAGTGGACTTAATAGATATGTATAGAGTGTGCTACCCTACTACAACAGAGTACACATGCTTCTCAGTAGTGTTGGGAACTTTATTCAAAGTAGACCACCTACCAGTCCATAAAGCCTATCTAAATAAATACAAAAGAATTGAAATCATCCCATGAATATCAGGTCACAGCACACTGAAACTAGAAATCATCTGCAATAAAAATCAGAGAAAATTTACAAACCCCTCTGTAATAAATAACATGCACCCATACACTCAGTGTGTCACAGAAGAAATCAAGGAAGAAATTAAACACTTCTGAGAATCAAATGATAGTGCCAGTAAAATAAATCAAAACCTATGGGACACAATTTGTATCAGTTAGGGTTTACTAGAGAAACAGATATAACACAGGATATACAAGAAATTACAAGTTTGGCTTGCAATAGTCAACCAAAGGGTTGGATGAGGAAGCATGCAGAGGGTGTCTGCATATTGGAGATTAAAATGCCCAGTTCAAGTCCTGGGCATTTTAATCAGTGTCTGTGCAAGTCTGTGTGATGAAGCTGATGGGTCTGCCACAGGGAGGGAACGCTGAAGAATCTACAACAAAGGCTGAAGAGTCCCAGGGAGAAGTCCAACAGTCTGCACCAGAAGCCAGAAGATGACCAAGCTGAAGGTGAAGACTGGGGCTTCTGTGAAGAACGAGCAACCAGACCCTCCTCACTCCCTTTTTATAGTATGCACCCTACCCACCCTGGTGGGGGATGGTGATCCTCTGTGTCCACACCATCTCCATGCCCTCCTCTCACACAACCTCGGGAATGAATACAAAGTAAGGACCCTGCCTCCCTACTGAGTCACATAGTTAACCTTCTAAACTTCTCAAGTTGACACAATGAACAGCATCCTGGAGCAAGAAGAGCATATCGTTTTCACCCCAAGATATAGAACTATTGAGTCACTTAGTTAAGCTTCTAATTCCTCAGATTGATGTACTATATCAACCGTAACACAATGAAAGCAATCTTAAAGGGAAAGTTTATTGCTGTCAGTGTTCATATTACAAAAACAGAGTGTGTCAGGCATGATCCCGGCACTTGGGAAGTTGAGGCAGGAGGACCACCTGGAGTTCAAGGCCAGGCTGCATTACAAAGTGAGACTCTGTTTCAAAAAGCCAACCAATTAACCAAACAAAAAAACAATAACAACAAAAACAAGTTCCTGCACCTCGCTGTCCTAGAAAAACAACAGTCCAAACTCAAACCTAATACAAGGAGAAAAATCATAGATATTAGAGCAGAAATTAACAAAATTGAGACCAAAGAATCAGTGAACTGAAGAGCTGGTCGTTTGAAAGAATAAAATAGACAAATCTATAGCCAAACTTACCAAAAACAAGAAAGAAAAGACCAAATCCATGTAATTAGAAATTATGTAAAATGGTGAAAACCCAATGGATACCCCTACAATCCAGAAGATCCTCAGTAACTAATTGTAAGAAAAACTGTACTCGAAAAATTGGAGAATCTTGAAAAATGAACTGAGTTCTAGACACAGATGAATTACAAAGACTGAGCCACAAAGATGTAAAAACTGTGAAAAATAACAGGTAATACAATAGAGGCAGTAATTTAAAAAAATACATACAAACTAAGAAAAGCCTGGGGCCTGGTAGATTCACTGCTAAATTCTAGAAGACCTTGATGGATGTATGAGGCCAATATTCCTCAAACTCTTTAATACAATTGGAAAAGAAGGAGCACTTCCATTGCTTTCATGGAAGCTAGCATTACTCTGATTGCAAAGTCACACAAGGACCCAACTAAAGAAGAGAACAATAGGCCAATCTGTTTAATGAACCCTGATACCAAAATCTTCAATAAGATACTGGCAAACGGAATACAGCAAATCATAAAAATGATCATACACCATGACCAAATAGGCTTTACTGCAGGGATGAAGTATAGCAGCATACAAAAAAATCAGTAAATGTAATATACCATATGAGCAGAATCAAAGATAAAAATCACATAATCATATCAATAAATGCAGAAAAGCCTTTTGGACAAAATCTCACATCCATTCATGATTTAAAATAAAAACCTGAAGGAAACAGGCATAGAAAGGCCTTATTTCAGTATAATAATGCCACTTAGGACAAACCTGTTAAATGAGGAATAGCTGAAACTTTTCCATCTAACATCAAGAACAAGAAAAGGATGTCCACTATCACCATACTTGTTCAACACAAGGTTCAAAACCTTAGCTTAGTGGGAAGGCCCAGGGTTCAATCCCAAATACTTCTTTAAAAATGTTCGTATATCTCACTCAAAAAGAACTACTAAATTACCAAAATACTTCCGGTAATTTGCCTGTTCTCCTTGCTCACAAAACCAAATATCTTGTGTATGTGTATATATACTGTTTCCAGTACTGTTTCCAATTCATCACCTCTCACTTTTAAAACCACTCTATTTTCATCCCTCATCTCTTCACTGATATTAATTGCTCTTGTGAAAATCCTCATGTTGCCAGATGTGATCAGTTTTTTGTTTTCAGAATGTTCCACTTTTCTATAGCTTCCGTCATAGTTTACCTCTTCATCTTTGAAATATTTTCCTCTTTTGGCTTTTCGTGACAATATAGCTTCTGGTTGGTTTCCTTATACTACTGGCTACTCCTACCCTACTTTTAAATGAGTACTTTTCAAGCTTTGGTATGCATTAAAATCACTTTAGAACTTTGTGATAATTCAGACAGTCCCAGCACTCTAGGAGGCTGAAGCAGGATGATCACATTTGAGCTCAGCTTGGACAACTGACTGACAGCAAGACTATGCCTTAAAATTAAAACACACATGCAGATATATGTATATAGATAGATAAACAGAGACAGAGACAGAGAGACAGAGAAGGAGAGACTGCTAAAAATGCACACACACTGGCACCTTGCCATATTAATAAAATATCTAAAAGTTAATGGCCACCTCTTTTGAGCACCCCTTGTAATTTCGGAGGCCAAAGGTAACTTGTATTAGTCTCATGATATCTCAATAAATTTGGTAATATGTTAAAATATTTATACAGGTTTTTCTTTTCCTGAAGTGTATATACTTTTTAGTGTCCTCCTTTCCTCTCTCTCTCTCCATATAAATGTATATATGGATTCATACACAATCACACATATATGATTGTAACTCAGTTCAAATGCCCAAGGTTCAGTCCCAGTATTGTCAAAAATTTTTAATCTTTGAGAAGTTCTAGAAGCCTAAGAAACTATATCTTTAAAAAAAAAAAGAAACTATATCTTTAATCAACACTCCAAAAGATTATGAATATCACTTTGAATAAACTGCTTTTACATTTGATTCCTGTGGTTCTCTGTCTACTTCTCCTTGGGAACTCATCCATTTATATGTGTGTCAATGTCTCACAACACTGGCTATATATAGAATCATCTAAGGAGATTGTGAAGTGCCCATGCTTTTTCAGAGTAATTAAATCACAGACTCTGGGGGCTGCAGTGGTGGATTCTCATTACTTTTAAGAGCTTCCCATATATTTTTATTTGCTGGGAGAATTGAGATCCACTAATCTGTACTGGCCTTATAACTGTCATCTTCAACTCTTTCAGAGTTTCAGACATATAATCCACTTGCCTGCTTGATAATCACATTGCTATATCTCAGACTTCTCAAACCTAAAATGGCCAGTGAAGAGCTACTGATTATGCACCCCATCCTCAAGCACATTCGCTCCCTTAAAAGTACATAGATGGCTCATGGCAAGAAACAAGGAGTCATCTTTGGTTTTTCTTAACATGTATAAAGATTTTATTTGATTCATTAATGAATGAGGGGACCAATAAGATGTTATAGCTGGTCCAAAGGGAAGTTAATTTTTTTTTTAACTTTTAATAGTACATGTTTACAACACATAATGATCACATTTACTGTAGGGGTCTGGAACATTTAAGTTCCCTTCTTCTCCCGCTCTTATTATATGTTTCTGGCATCAGAGTCATTCATTTATAAGACCTTATAAAGTTAATTATCTTACATACAGATTGAAAACCAGGCCTATAGGCCAAAGAACATTCAAACATGTAAGATAATTACACTAAGTCAAGTTACACTTTTAGATAGTGTACATTGACCATGCTAGATTACAGTACCTTTTTTCTTTTCTTTGTTCCTATTATCTGTCTTTTACATATATATATGTATTTTGATATATACTTAACATTATGATCTCAAGGTGTATCCATTTTCCTACAAATGACTTGTTTATCTTTATTTATGGCAGAGTCGTACTGTTGTGTATAAATATCGTTTTTAATCATTCATCTGTCGATTGACATATAGGCTGTTTCCAAGACTTAGTTGTTATGTATTTTTTTTTCTTTTAAAAATAAAAGAACAAAAACACTAACAGACATACACACAGTAGCACAAGGGCAGTACAAAAACCAAACTACAGGTGGCAGGGGCTCGACAATGGTTGTTGTATTACACGTTGGTAGCTTCAAAGTGTATACTCAGGACAATACAAATAGACATACAAGGTTGATCAAACAACTAATCACTGATTGTTTCCCACATCAATATGACATGAGACAACAGTGCAACCATGTCAGCCATTCTGCACATACATACATACCTACTCAGCTATCCTCCTCTTCCTCCTCTCCTTCCCTTCATCCCAATTGCTCTCTACGCTTGAGCAGTCTCC